>JANEHU010003934.1:0-133571 GCA_027563435.1 Nasonovia ribisnigri
AATTTTAAAAAATCAAGTCTACAATTTAAAATGTAACAATTCCGTACATTGTAATGATGAGATGTTTATAAAATCTGAACAAATAGGTATTGATTGTTACATTTCGTTAAATTACAAATTCATGTATAATTATTTTAAAGTATCGTTTACATTTACCCACGAGTTATGACTATTGTCAAAACCTAACCATTTAACATATAATTTGTTTTTATGTTTTTTTATAACACGTTCAATAAGAAAGGTATCGGGAAAAAATGTTTTTTTTAATTCTTGTGAATAAAAATGTCCTGATATTATATTATTTAAACTATCTTTTAGTTGATACGTTAATGGATCTGTATTTAAAATTTTAGAAATAGTGAAAATTTCTGTTGTCCAATTTGGTGTATAACCTTTACTAAAATTATGTTTATACTTTGATATTCTCACTTTATCATTTATTTTAAATTTATGTTTTTTTGATGTATTAATTTGTATTGTATTTCTTTTTATTGTAATCGGCTGGGTCCGAGCTTCGTGTGGTGTACATTTTATTGTTGAATGTTTTGTATTATTATAATTATATACTAATTTTGAAATTGAATTATACCAATTCCATGTACCTGTTGATGTAAAATGTTTGTAAATTTTATTTTTATAGTTTTTATAACACGTTCAACCATCCCAGCCTTTATGCTACTATATGTTGAATAATGTCTTATATTATATTTTTTCATAACACTTTGAAATTCACTATTGTAAAACTCTGTACCATTATCTGTTTGTAATAAGTTTGGTTGATTTTTTTTTAATATTTTTATTATTCCTTTTGTACATTCCTTTGCTGTTTTATTTTTCAGAGGTTCAATCCAAAGATATTTCGTATATGTATCAATAACAATTAAAATGAATTTAAAACCATTATTCTTTCTAGCCTGTGTCTGCATATCAATTAAATCAGCTTGCCAAAGATCATCTTTAAATCGAGTTATTACACTACGTCTAGGAAATATTTTTCTCGCTGGTTGATGTAACTCGTCAGCTATACACTCTAATGTTGTCATTAAACAATAATATTTCTTTCACGCAATTCTTCTAAAATAGAAATAATTTCATTCTTCACCAGTATTACCAACACTTTGTGATGATGTTAAAAGATTTAATCTAGTTACTAGTTCATTTGGATCGCCATAATAAACTAATTGTGTTTGAGGTATTACATCTTTATATAAACCAGAACCTACCTGCGGTGTTGAAGTAAAACTAAACATATTTTCAATTGGAGGATCAGTGGTCATAGAACTGTTTGCTGCAGGATGAAATTCAAATGGTTCATTTACCATGGTTGTATTATTATGAACATTACTACGTTTAGCGCTCGAACTAGATAAATGATCGTTTAATTGTGTCACGGTAAATCGTGGAGCTTTTGAGTTATTAATTTTAGCTATTTCTTCGTTTAACAATTTTTCCTCGTATTTCATTCGATCATACAGAGGTTTTACAACAGTTGACCATTTATTGAACTTTGAGGTTTTAGGTTTCCCATCTGCTTTTAAATGAACTCCAGAAGTTTTTAATATTTGGTAATATGACTCTATATCTTCTATAGTTGTATTTTTTGGATCCTTCTCACATAATAAAGACCATAGCCCTAGAGTCCACGGATAGTATGTATTAAGCAACTGTAAGTTACCATGACTAAAGGTTACAGAGTGTTTTCCTATTTTATATGAATCACTAGCTTCATCATAATGCATACCATAAGACTTATCATAACGTTTTAATTTAGGACGTTTATTAATTAAAAAATTTTCAAATGATGAATTTAATTCATTGTCATTATCTTCATCACTATTGCATACGGTTTCTGTATTTTTTAGTTGCGAGTTACATAAAGTATTTTTTTTTGATCTAATCATTACAACACATATTTTCACACTAAGTATATATTACTTATACACGTATTGTTATATACTAAACTGTTTTAATTGGAATTGTTATAAAAGCTGAAGTGAACGTGAAATCAAATCAAATAACGCATAGAATTATTGCACTTACCTGTTCCGTCAAACTTGTAACTTAAATTTAAAAACTGGTTATATAATTAAAGCTTCACGCGTTATCTTACTTGACATCAAGTTCACGAGGTATAAAATCAAATATTAACACATTTAAGTTGATTAATTCAATATTTATTTATAAATGAATACAAATTATTAAAAATATAATTTATTTATACAAGTAAACTAGTAAGTGATAACATTATGATTTAGACTGATTATTACAATCGCAAACATGAGCGGATTTTACATATTCGTTTTTGACATTTTCAATAAATTCATTTCCCTTACACAGTAAAACAAATATACATTTAGGATTCCATTTTGCGTGTTCAACCCATGGAATGTCCTCTTTTGTCCATTTTTGCAAGATCAGCCCACAATAAAAACATTGAACTACGTCATTAACGTTAGTGTACATAAAACCAGCTTCGGATAACGAATATTTATTTTGACACAAAGTAGATGGAAATGTATTATATGATTTTAATCTTGACAAAAATGTTGTATAATCTGTATATGCTGGATACGAATTATTACGTACCAAATAAACTAATGAAGGAAAATCATTGGAAAACTTCTGTAAATTCATGGTTTTTAATAAAATTAAAAAAATTACTTGAAAAAATCGACTCAATAAGATGATTTACTAAAAAAAAATAACACAACTTGGTTGCACAACGGTCCGTTAATAACTGACTAAATGTTTTAAATTAATTATGTCTAAACGTTTCTTAAGAAAATTACAGGGAGATCGAATATACTGCAAGCGGAACTTTTCGCCTTGAACTTTTTTGATCTCCCTGTAAATTTGGAACCAGACTCCCCAACCACCTATTTGGAATTTTTAGCTATACGGTGATCGAATGTACTGCAAGCGGAACTTTTCCCCTTGAACTTTTTTTTTCTCCCTGTAAATTTGGAACCAGACTCCCCAAATTCATACTACTCACATCATTGTAAAATCAATACATTCATCGCTCCGCTCAGAATCTAAAATATATTACCTATATAATATATTTGACAAATTAAATAATGTAGTATAAAATAAATTTTAATTTTAACTATCTGCAGACATAGGTAAGAATATTTGCAGGAAGTATAAGAGAGATAAAATAATGATTTTTTTCTGGAATTAGATTGGTTAACTTTAAAAATTAAACGCTCAAGAATTTCAGGACAAACTATAATATTATTATGTAATAGTTTGGGCAAACATTTACAGTTTAAGATATTAAATTTTTTATTTAAGTTATTTTAAATGGGTCACTAGTATCTTAGAAAGTTATTCAGAACAGTAGATAATGTCCGATAATGTCGGAATATCAAACTGTATTTCATCATTATTATTAATTATCATAATTTTGATGAGTTGTTAAAATGTATTGTGTTATAAATACTTGTTACGTTGCCAAGAACGTTTTTTCTCCCAGTAAATTTTTTTTATTTTTGTGTCTGTCATCACGTTTTAGGACAGCAACAATGCTTCGATTTTCTTCAATAGTACTTTTTCTGATAGGAAAGTGAATCTAGTTGGTACTTTGGGGGGTCAAAAGTTAAAATTTCCCAGTAGTTTTCATGAGCGCCTAGAAAAACAAATGAAAAATTTTGGGAAAAACGGGAATTTTTACGGAAAACCAATTTTCGACAAAATCGATTTTGGTTTTTAGTATAACTCTAAAAGAAATGACCGTAGAGACATGAAATTTTGACCGAATGTTTATATAAGCATTTTCTACACACCATAGCATTTTCAAAATATTCTGACTTATTTTGAGCTGTTAACGGACATTTTCAGTTTCCAATTTTTTTAGTTTTTTTTTTCTATAAATGTCAATAAAATTTTATTTGTTGGGTAAAAAATCTTGAAAATTTAATAGTAGGCTTCTAATATATAGTTTCAAAGGCAGATGAAAAATATTAAAAATCCGTAGTCACAATTTTTATTTATAGGTAATCAAAGTTCAAATTTTGACAAAATACGTAAAAATGACGAAAATGTGCAATTTATTTTGAGTTAGAAATTCATAAAAATTTTTCTTTTTAATCTAAGGTTTGAAAATGTAATACAAGATTCCTCATAAGTTTGCCTAATTTTATCAATAAAAAAAAATTTATAAGCAAGTCATAATACATTTTTATGAGCATTTTAAGTTCAAATGTGTACAAGATTCGATATTCACTCGATTTCTCATGTAGCGATTTTCTTATTTTGTTGCAATTCATAAACAAATAACTGTAGATGCATGAAAATTTCACTGAATGTTTATATAAGCTATTTCTATACACCATCTAATTTTTAATATATTTTGACTGTTTTTCAGCTTTTTATGGACGATTTCAATTTTCAAATTTTTTAGTTTTTTTTTCTATTAATATCAATAAAATTTTATTTGTTGGGCCAAAAATAATGAAAATTTAATACAAGGCTCCTGATATATTATTACAATAGCAATTGAAAAATATTAAAAATACATAGGCACACATTTTTTTTATAAGCATTTAAAGTTCGAATTTCGACAAAATTCATCAAATTCTCGAAAATTATCAATCATTGTATAATTAAACAATTATAAAATGGTCAGTTTTTATAACTAAGGATTGAAAATTTAAAACAAAGATTCTAATAAATAATACATACTGTAAACAAAAAATCTAAAAAATATATAAACACAGTTATTTTTTACAGACATTTTAAGTTCAAATTTGGACGAAATTACATATTAAAATCAATTTTAACGAGTAAAAGTATATATTATAATATTTTTCTAGCATCACTGATAATTTTAGGTTAATAATTAAATAATATGAATAATATTAATTCAACTTAGCAGCTACCGTATAATAACAATATCAATATAATTTAAAATATCCTAGACTGACATACCGTCTCCGCTCAGAATCGTTTTTCGTATACAATGATATTATATCATTGAATTCAAATTTAATACCATCCATTATAGTGATTCTTGTGATCTACTTGTAGCCTACTGTACAGCGGAGGGACATCCACTTGACCCCCTTTTTATATTTTAAAGTCTACAAAACTACCTATTTTATATTTATATATTATTTTCCGTTGCCCCTTTTTCTTTAAACTAAATAAATATAACATCAATAATTGTACATATAGTATACACTATAGTAGAGGAGAAGCGACGTATCTGTATGGAATAGTCAATTATTTCACAAACTACTAGGTGCTATTTGATTAATGTTGCCAAAAATTGAAATTGAAATGATTATAAAAAAAATTCTCCCTTATACGTATTTTAATATTTTTCAACTGATATTGTATCGAACTAATCTCTAAGCAATAGCAGGGAGGTTGAACTCATTATGTTAAATAAATATAGGTATATAAGGCTTAAAAATAATATAAAAAAGAATAGTTCTAAATTCTAATTATAATGTTAAACAAATATAATGACTGAAACGCGAAAGACGTAACACACAATAACAACAAATAAATCATGGGGTTACATATGAATATTAAATAGTATGCAACGCTCGGCGCTAATAATAATATGACGTAATATAATATATACGAACAATAGTGTAAATAATAATAATAATAATGAGGTAAATAATATAAGACCTACATGCAGTGGCGTGGTGAAGTGAAATATTTTATCGGGCAATTCATTTTTTGAATTACTTATCACCCCTTGATTACTTAATATACTTATTATTGAAGTTATTATTCTCATAAAATATCATATTTCGGCGTAGTTAGTCTTGATCTACAATTTATCAATAAATCCAGTAGGTACTCAACCACTCGGCATCCACCTGACCCGTTAAAATGATCGGGTAACTGCCCTTCAAAATCGCGGTCAACACGTCACTGCTTACACGTGACTCAATACAGTATAGTTTCCTCCTCACATGGCCAAGATGAACGGACCAGATGGTCGTAGGGAAGCTGACAAAAGTCGAAGTCGTCGACGTCAAGAAACACAAAATGTCCGTTGACTGTTTGCGGATGGTATACGTGGAGTAAATAGTAATCCAGTTGTAGGTTCATCGGTATATTCGCGTATACTAAGCTCCTCCTATACGACGGAACAAGTGACTTATTAGGTATTCAAGCCGCCTAGGTATATAGAATAATAATTATCGTCATACGATTTATACACTTAAAAACCATGGTTCCGACGGAACTAGAACATATTATAGCTGCTATTTAGCTATAATATTAGTTACGAGCATAGACCTTATACATTAGTATAAGGTCTATGGTTACGAGTTAATTTGCAAAATATACGCAACGACGCCATTACGGTCGGCGTAATATCAACTATGGTGCGGCGGGTGGCTCGCAATTATACCAGATTGGCGATTAGGTGTGTTACGCAACGGATGTCTAAAAATTACATTTCGCCGTTGATAATGTTTTAATATTATATGTACCCAACGATTAATATCGTAACAATATATCACGTTGTCGGCTACACGATCTTATTATCTAGTCAATTATTAAAGCACATTATACTTAAGTTTAATTATGATCTTAACTTTACAGTGTTAAGTTATAGTGTTAACTATAAAGTTTACACTACACATTAATGTTAAACGACCTTAAGAGTGTATGGTTATCACTACTATTGTTAATATTATTCAATAACAAACACGTTAAAATTGTCAAAAAAAAAATTATGTTTCTGTGAATATCTGTAAATATAGACAGCCTACATAAGCTAGAAATATCTTGTAATAAACAAAAAGAAAAATATAATACCAGGAGCCTTGCATTTTTTTGACCTTGATCTTTCATGCTTTTTGACCCAATGAAAAACTAAATAAATTAAAAATTGAAAATGTCCATAAACGGTTTGAAACAAGTCAAAATGTTTTCAAAATTTGATAAAGTATAGAAATTAATAAAATAAACATAATATGATATAAATTTTAAGTGTTTACGGTAATTCGTTTTTGAATTACAACAAAATAAGATAATCGCTACACATAAATTGACTGAATATCCAATATTTCAAAAATTTGAACTTCAAACTCTCATAAAAATTTGATTGGACTTTCTTAAAGATATTCATTTTTTTTTGATAAAAGTTCACAAACTGATAGAATATTGCATTTAATTTTAAAATCTTAGATTCAAAAAGAAAAATTTCAATGAATTTCTAACTCAAAATAATTTGCACATTTTCGTGATTTTTACGCCTTTTGTCAAAATTTGAACTTTAAATGATTATAAAAAAAAATTGTGACTATGTATTTTAAATATTTTTCAACTGTCATTGTAACGATATACGGATAGTATTAGGAGCCTTGTATTAAATTTTATAGTTTTTTGACCCACGAATAAAATTTGATTGATATATTTATAGAAAAAAAAATAAAAACTTAGAAACTGAAAATAACCGTAAAACACTCAAACCATGTCAAAATACTGTGAAAATTGTATCGTGTATAGAAAATTCTAGTATAAACATTCAGTAAAAATTTTATATATTTACCATTGTTTGTCTTAGAGTAACACCAAAAACCAAAGTCGATTTAGTCAAAAATCGATTTTGCAGAAAAACTATCATTTTTCCTTAACTTTTGTTTTGTTTTTCATTGCGCTTTTTTTTGCGAAAAAAACTAATAAGAATTTTAAATTTTGACTTCCCAACTGCACCAACAAGATTCACTTTTCCATCGATCAAAATACTGTTGAAGAAAATCGAAACAGTTTTACTTCATCAAACGGTGATGACAGACGCAAAAATTACAAAAATTAAAATAAAATAATAAAAAACAAAAAATTATATTGAATAAATAAATACCTTCATTACTCCTCTCAGAATCTAAAATTATAGACTTTTAGGAAAACTTAAAATAAATGTTGTATTAAATTTTTAAATCATAGATTTAAAAAATTTTTTTTTACTATTTTCTAACAAAATGATTTTCATTATTTTTAAGAATTTAGTCACAATTTTAACTAAAGTTGCTCATAAAATAATATTGTGGATTAATGCTTCACTTGATTTTTAATTTTCACTATGAACAATAAATGACAAGCTTTCTATTCATTTTCAAACTGTTTAACCAAGCAAAAGTGGTTTATCGTCAATAATTAAAATAAAACTAATAAAATACGAATTTTTCTTATGCCTATAAATAGCCCAAAAATAGGCACACTTTTTAAAGTTATACGGTGTCTAGAAAATGCAAATACCTATAAATATTCAGTGAAAATTGCATGTATCGACGGATATTTTTTTATAGTTACAACCAAAGAATAAAATCGTTTTTGGCTTTTTTTTTTCCCCCCTTTTGAAAGCTACTGGCGTTTTTTACTTTCAATATATAACTCTCACACGCAGACACGCTACATGATTTTTTTAGTAAATAATATCTTTGGATAACTTAGAACATATTTACTTTTAACTTCGTTGGTACATCGAATTTCGTACGTACCAATCCACCAAGATTTAATTGAAGCACTTGTCTTATAATCAATTAGTGCAGTCAAATTAGACAAAAAACCTACAAAGATTGGAACTAATTCTTCGAAAGCTGAATTATTTTGGTACTCAATCAGTCAGTAACTTACTGATTAACATACTAAAAGTCCCCAGTCATACCGCATGTGTATAGCTCTCCATCGCTTAAAAAGGAGATGCGTACCGTCTTTTCTATTTTACACTATATTACTATAACGTTTTAAATTTTGGACTTACGGATAAAAAGTATAGTACAACAATTAAAGGCCATAAAATTTGCCATAGGACCATATAACTTTTTATACTTTAATTATCACGAGATAGCGGTAAGTACAATTTTTTTGAAAAATATTTAATTTAAAAAAAAAATTTTTTTCAGCCGAATCTACTTGTCCGTCATAATAATTTACTAGAAAAATTGAATACTCGATAATTTTAAATAAGTTATAGATTTTTTTTCATACATTACCATAGTCTCAGAAATGTTTGATATTTGCGGCCGTCACTCTATAGTTATTTACGAAACTAGATTATTTAACACTTTTTTAAAATAATAGGTATTGTCTAATAAATTCGACGAAAGCTGAATTACTTCATCCACAGCCTCAAGTTGCCAGAAATAGTTTTTCATAATTTTTTTTTGATAATACTGATTTTAATATAGGCAATGTTGCATCGATTCCGATTATTTATTTTCAAAAAAATTGCTCTTACCTCTATCTCGTGATAATGTACCTAACTTTGAAAAAATATATGTTCCTATGGACAATTTTACGGCCTTTAATTTTTGTTTCATACTTTTTGGCCGGTAAGTTCAAAATTGAACAAGTTATTGTGTAAAATTAATCGGAGGATACGCACTCCCGTTTTATGGGATGCGAGTCAGCACAATAGGGGTATGACTGGGGACTTATTGAAGTATGTTAATCGGTAAGTTACGGCCTGATTGTGTACCAAAATTCAGCTTCCGAGGAATTAGTTCCAATCTTTTTCCTAATTTTACTGAAATAAATATAGTTTGTACAATTTTCATTGACATTTTGTGCGCAAACCAGTAATACATTTAATTTCTTCTTGAGCTCAAAAGAAATGCCGATGTTTCAACTAAATATTAAAAATTGTGCGCAATCAAGCTATACCGTATTATCATTATTATTATATAGTGTGATGTCGCCGTCGGTGTAAACTATACTCAGTAGGTACTTCTATAACGATGGTGTGAACACAACATTTCAACTTTTAGATTAATACGAGATAAAATAATCGGTTTTTTCACGTCATTACATAAAATATCACAAGCGTGCTCAGACATGCACAGTCCATACAAAACGTGTTAACTTATATATACTCAAATAGTACCTACTTGGCGATTTTACTGTATTAAAAATGTGTTTGTAGATATAGGTACTGTAGGTAATAGGTATAATACTTATAATATATAATGACATAATAGCACCATGTGCAGAGTAATACTGACCGATAATTATGTTTTCAAATATCATGAATAATGTTAAAACAATAGTTAAATTAAATATCAATACCGTATTGTAGCCGTTAAGCTGTATTTGTAATTTAACTCAACTTAAAGGTTACTAACTGTTCGTCGATACGTAATAATATTCATGCAAAACGGCGATGAGCAAATGCCGCATCACCTGTTCCACCTCACGTGACACCCACCGATCAGTCTCGGTGTCGCGGGTACCGGAACTTCGTAAGATTCATCCGTTACGTCTACATTCATCGTCACCGTCAACCTGCCACTGACTTGAGTCCGTCGTCACCGTTTCGACCACCGAAGTTAATAGGTAGTATACCGCCACCGTCACCGACTCCAGGGCACCGCCAACGGGTCTTCGTTCGCCATTATATTTTATTACTATTATTAGTTTATTTGTAGTTTTATTATATTCGTCCGACGAAAGCCCTAGGCTGGCCAGTCCCCGTGTGTACCCCTTACCGTTGTATTATTTTTGTGTGTATGATGATTTGTTCATAATACTAGTCCGTTGATCACGGCAAGGTTAATCCGGTTACCACATACCCGGTCGTAACACTAACTCTTCGTTGAGACTTTGACAGAACTAAAAACTTGCACTCATAAGCAATATCACGTTTAGCACAATTTTATAGTACGCCTACCCAGTGAAACCTGACCCTGATTTAATTGAAAAAATTATCTAGTCCCGGCAAAAATATATAGGTATTCCAATGTATTTCAACTTGTCCATAACGGACTTTTTCTATTACAAACTCGAACAGTCATATTTCTCTCTGATACCTTTATAACGCACAACATTCGTAATTCAAACTCATATATTTTGATTGCATACCTACGTATGTACAATATTATATACTATCCAACGTAGGTACCCTACCACGGATTACATAAAACATACTCCTATATTGCTGACAACAATAATTGCGTATTTGCGTTCATTTATATAGTTACTTACGTGTTACGTGTATCGTGTATTTTAAGATTACAAAATAAAAAGAACACATCGCCATTGTTATATCAATACATTCATCGCTCCACTCAGAATCTTAAACGACTATAATGAGCCAAAAAATGACACTAGAGAATGTGAAGTTTCGAAATAAGCAAAAACAAAGTGAAATAAAAGTTTAAAAATTAAATTTAGTGATTTGAATTAAAATTTTGTGTTGAACAAGTATGTTTAGTTTTTTGTCTTACATCACAGAATATAATAAATACAGTTAGGTACTTATATTTATATGCTAGAAATTATAGCAGTATTATAATTTATAAATTTTAATAGACACTCACTGTTTGTTAGTACCTATATCATGGACCATTGTTATAGTAGTAAACTATAAAAGTATAGTCTACACTTTTATAGATTGTAGGTACCATACGGTAAGTTAAAATGTACTTAATACATTTTGTATGGTTATTAGTTTTTTACTTGAAACTCAATAATGCATGATTATATATTTATATACCGTCTTACGCTTATACTATACCACTTTGGACACCTAACCACCGATTTTGGTTAGGTCAAATACTTTACGGGTCAAATAATTTATTTGATGCCCATGCCAATAATTGGTCGCTCAATCAAAATAATTATCAGTTAATTATATTTTTTTTAAATTTGAGATGTTTCATAGAAAATATAAAAATATTATACATGCAAACGTGAAACATCCGTGCGTCTATTAATAAAAATAGAATGTCAGTAAATACTAAATAATTTTTGTAGTATAGGTAGGTACTATAGGTACTTACCTAAAACAATACGAAAAACATACACTATTAATTGCATAATATACATAAAAATATCTTTTATTATTTCATAAATATTACAATATATTATTATAGTTGGTAGGAATACCTACAAATCTGCGATCGAAATTTGGTAGTGATTGATAATCGTAATTTTTTTTCATCTATAGTCCAGACGAAAATATTCAAAAAATAATTGAAAATTATAGAATGATAGGAAAACTAGATAAGAAATCTCGTATTAAATTTTTAAATCTATAAATAAAAAAATTTGTTACCAAAAACAATTTATAAATGTTCGTGATTTTTATGAATTTTGTCAATATATTAACTTCAGTTGCTCATGAAACATATTGTAGATATCAGCTGAACTTTTTTCTTTAATTTCCACTACAAATAACTTATGAGGAACCTGCTTTTATTTTTTGACCAAGCGAACATTTTTTATCGTTAATAATTTTAAAAAAATGAGGAATAATAAAATTTGAAAATATCTTATGCCTAAAATAACGGTAAAGCACGATTCCGTAGGTTTTGCCTTTTTGGGAACACGATTCCGTACGATTTTATGTTCAATGTTGCCATTTATTATATTTATTTTCAATTTGTTATTTATTTGATTGTCAATAAAAAAAGTTGATGAAATTTTGTCAAATAAAAAAATATGTAAAAATTTTTCAATTCAAAATATAAAAAGTATAAGTTGTACAAAAAAGAAAAGTAAAAAATATGTAAAATAATAATTTGATACCTTGGTACTTATTAAAAATATTTGATTATATTTTTGTGAAATAAATATTCTTTATTATATTCGTTAATTGTGAGGTATACCTAAACGTTGTTTGTCGGCTAAGACCATTTGATTGTAACGTCCTTTGGATGCTGATTTTATTTTTGTGCAAGTCTCTTCTTGTGTTTCCTTCAGAACCGATATAACCAAATGAATAGAAGTGTGTGGATTATGAAACTGTGCATTATATGTTCTATGGAAACTCTCCGATCAATTTTTTCATTTTTGTATTAAGAAAAATAAATATGAAAACAAAACGTTATAGATATTATATTAATATTTTTACACCTTGTATATAGTTATTATAGTATTACCGAGGATTTTCTGACGTTGAAAATAAACAATCATTTTCTACTAAGTATGCAATATCTAATCAGAAAATAAGAATCCTATATTATCTATATTTGTACATACAGATATAAGTTCTACGAATGCATTTTCAATGACATGTGGTGGTACGAATGGCAACCCGAAAAATAGTTTTAACCATTTTCCTAACTCGTCGTCGTTCGTATATGATGTTCGGAGTTGCTGCTCAGAATTTATCTGTAAAGTTAATACGCTTAATATTATAATTTTATTATGTGTATATTTATAATATATTTTAAGCACAATTAATTTTCGCCACCAACACTGCCCTAAATGAAATCGACATGCTTGAATTTCCACATTTGGGAATACTTCTCTACATGCTTCATGAGCGCTTATCTCAAAGTCTAAATGTAACTTGCGAATAACAAGTCTTTTGAAAGTTAGTTTTTCCTGAAAAAATATCCACATGTCAATGTAGGTTTATTTGGATTTTTCAGGCAAGAAAAAATGAGCCACGTGTATATAAAATCCATTTTGTAAACAATTAATTATATAAAGTTGGATATAATACTTTGGTGCATAATTAAAAGTACCATCGGCAAAAAAATCTGATGAATCAACCATACATCTTAGATTTTGTTCTGTAGTAATACAAACGAATAATTTGTCTTCGGGTACAAAAACAAATTGGACACCTTTAAATTTAAGTACAGCATTATTCTCTATACTAGTTGTTCAATTCTATTACAGATTTTGGAAAAGCCGAATAAATTTGTCGTTGTTTGTCGTACATAGCTTTTCTGATTGACCGTATATCTCTATGTTCAATTTCTGAATTAACGTTTTTTACAAGTTCTGTTCGAATTATTTTTATAGATCGGACAGAAATAGAACCACTTGCCTTTCGTTTACAGTTTTCTCTCAAAACTTGTATTTCAAGACTTTGAACTGAATTTTCAGAGTGTTTATGATCATTTTCTGTTTCATGAAGTAAATTTCCATTCGTCACAATGCTAGCGTAGCAAAATTTTTGTATGCATAACCGTTTTTTATAACGATCGTTTCGATATTTATATAACGATTAAGTAATGCAAGTGGTTTCCTTTTTCCGAAAAAATAAACTTCACTTCGTTATTGACTTCCATATTGACTATTTAAAAATTTGATTTGTATAACACACAGCACTTTACCACTTAACACTGTTGTATCATGCATAATGTATAAAAAATATTATAATTAAAACTACCTATTAAATAAGTTAAGAAAACAATAACTGGTAACAAATATAAAACCAAAACAGCTCACATTGACACATTCTATAAACCTAATATGAAACATAGGTTAAGATAGCGATTATGTAATACAATAACTGCAATAAGTATAATTTTAAGCATGGTCGGTAAGTACAATGTAACTAGGTTAAACTTAATATCGATATTATCTGGACGTCGAAGTTTTAATAAAAGTGCTTATTATAATAATTAATTTGTTCGTTTATTTGTGTACGTCTGTGATCGGCGTATACGACGCAACACAAATGACAAAGTTACCGACCGGCGCCTTGGTAAAATGTATAACGTTCAACGGGGATAATTAAGATAATATATCGCATCTTATGAATTATGAAGGAACAAACTTATCTGATAGGTATACATAACGATTGTGTAGCTGTCGTACGTTAAGGTTAACTAAACAGCTTTACTAAACGGACGACCGGATTTTACCGTCCGGTTTTATATATAGGTAGAGTTCGATTATGGTAAGCTGACAGTGCCATTTTTCGCCGGCATCGATCAGTTCGACAAGTAGTTGGCTCCGGCATAATGCATTTGGAGGAACACGGCGACCGGTAGGCGAAATCCGATGGTCTGTACTCTGTTGGGGCCCTCACATATGTATACGCAAAACGTATGTAAAACGCTAAAAAAGTCAAATGGTCAAATATCTACGTAACCTTATGGCAACATTGCACTAAAATCTTGGGAACAAAACGTACGGAATCTTGTTCTACCCTAAAATAATTCAAAAAGAGACAAAATTATATGATGTCTAGAAAATGCAAATATAAACATTCTGTGATATTGTAATATTGTATATCTACGGTTATTATTTTTATTTTTACACAAATTAAAACAAAATCGTTGTTGTCGTAAACTGATTTTGCTAAAAACTTCTTTATTTCTTAATTTTAGATTCTAATCGGAGCGATAAATGTATTGATTTTACAATGATAACATCTTGTTCGATGGCAAAGTGAATCTAGTTGGTGTTTTCGTGAGGTAGGTACAGTTTTCAATAATTTTCAAAACCTCAGGGAAAAACAAAATAAAAATTAAGGAAAAACGTGACGAAATCAATTTTGGTTTTTGGTGTAACTCTAAAACAAATGACCATTGATAATTAAACTTTTTTTGAACTGTTTACGGACGTGTTCTGTTTACAATTTTTTTAGATTTTTTTTCATAAATATCAATTAAATTTAATTTGTTGGTCAAAAACCATTAAAATGTAATACAAGGCTCCTTATATACTGTTACATTTGTTGTTGAACGATATTCAAAATACATAGGCACAATTTTTTTTTATAAGCATTTAAATTCGATTTTTTACAGCATTTATCAAATTTAAAATTAAAAAATGATTTTGTAGTTAAAAATTGATAAAATGTTCAACTCTTATAGTTAAGGATCAAAAATATAAACACACATTTATTTTTATAGTTATTTTATGTTCAAATTTGGACGAAATTACCTATATATTAAATAACCTAGAATGACGATTTTAGTTATTTTTTGTAATTGTATAATATTAATTCATCTTAATAACTACCGTATTAATAATAAGTAATAAGTTATTACTAATAACTTTATAATTATAATATAAAATATCCACACTGACATCCATTTCAGCTCAAACACGTTTTTCGTATACAATACTATTATATAAATATTAATATCATTGGATTCAAATTTAATAACATTCATAATACAGTGACCGATGACCCACTGGCCCACCTACTGTAGGGCAGAGTGACTTACACTTGCCAACCCTTTTTGTATTTTTTTTTTTTTTGTTTAAACGACAATCATATTTTATTCTTTAGTTCAGAAATCATGAACATTTAATACTCCTTATATATTTTTACAATGACAGTTGAAAAATATTAAAAAATACAAGCATTTAAATATAATTTTTAAGCATTTAAAGTTCGAATTTCGACACAAGACATACAAATTATTTTTTAGTTCAAAATTCATAAAAATTTTTCTTTTTAAATCTAAGATTTTAAAATTTAATTTAAGATTCCTTATAAGTTTTCCTAACTTTATCAAAAAAAAAATAATTTTTTAAGAAAGTCAAGTTAAATTTTTTTGAAGTTCAAATTTTTACAAAATTGTATATTCACTCGATTTTTCATGTAGCGATGTTCTTATTTTGGTGTAATTTAAAAACGAATAATTATAGATTTTGAAATTAAATACATAATATGCCCGAATATTCTTTACAAGCATTTAAAGTTCGAATTTTGACTATCAAAATTTAAATTTTAAATAATTTTGTAGTTAAAAATTATATAATGTTCAACTTTTATAGCTAAGGTTTGAAAATTTAAAACGATCCATGTAAATAATAAAATACATAACTTTATTCAAAATAATAATATCATAAAATATACTTAGTATAATATACAGGGTGTAACAGATAGAACTGACTTTTGTTCTAATTTATATTTTTATTTTTATTTTTATTTTATTTATCATTAGAGACCCTAGCGTTACATGTATAATTTATTTATTATTTTATGATTATTTTTAGTACTGAAAATAAAACATTTAAATTTGATTAAAATGTTTTTGGGTAAATTCAAAATAGCCAATTTGTGAATCTGATATTATAAGACGATTTTTGATGGTAAAAAGATTTATCTAAGTCAAGTAGTTTATATTTTAGAATTTTTTAAAATATCAATATTTTTTTGATTAAATTAATTTGGAATGTAATAACTTTTTTAAAAATATGATTTTTGGAAATTTGCTGACTTGACTATATTTCTTAAATTATTTACTCATCATATAATATTAAAAAATGTGTTCATTCGTTTACGTAGCATAATTTTTTTTTTTTTTTAGTCATTTTTTTCTCTAAGTACACCTGGTATATAATAGGCTGACCGACCGTCTTCACTCAGAATCGTTTTTTGTAAGACACCTACTTGCGCACTTTTATTTTGTTACTTTGTTTTTCTATAGACATTTGAAAACACTTGAAATATTTATTTTTGACACCCTGCCTCCCCTCTAAATTACCATCTATCTGACTTTCATACCAGAAAAGATGCTTAAGTAGAAAATTGAAGCTTTTTCCCGAAAGATAAATGAGACACAAAAAACAATTTTAGTACATTATCGTAAAATCAATACATTATTTGCCTAACCAAATGCCCTACTCGGACTCGGTAACTGGTCGGTCGGCTTAACATACTAAGTATAATTCAACTTAAAATATATACATAACGTATAGTAAAATAACTATTTTTTGAACAATTGTATTAATATCGTAAAAATGGTATACGAGGTTTTTGAATGTTTTAGTTGTTGTTTTCTGCGGTAATTGTTTTTTATTGCGGCTCTGTCCTTGAAACTAAAATATTTGGTCCTACCTAGTCACATCCTAGCCGATAAAAGCATGACATTTACACGACTTTAGATTTTACGAAAAGGTTCTTTTTATCGGAAAAACTAATCTAGAGTACCAATCTATATCCTTCCGTATGTTTTTATGATTAAAAACAATTTGTGTTTACATTTTTTAAGATCGGTACGTTATACTTACAACGTACAATTGTATCTTAACAAAAAGGTATCAAAATCATCAAATGCAAATACAGCAAAATAAATGTTTTAATATTGAATTCACTAGGACCTAATATAATAATCTTTTGAAACAACGTTTTATAGTAGGTGAGCTAGAAAAAATATTGATTTTTTTCTACAAATGTATACATGTTGTAAATATAAAAGGATCATACCAGCTGTGGACCTCGTCGATAGCCTGTGTACCCAGAATCCAGATAAGCAAGCAGCGTGTTCGGGTTGGACCTTGTCCTTTGACCGGTTGATCGCCGCCGTAGATAAGTATTATAATATATTAAGTATATATTGTGTAAAATATTATATTATATTAAAATTGGTATGTAAATACTGTGCAGGTCTAACTGAAGCTGCGTAGAGAAGGGTGAATCGGTTAAAACCATGATAAAATTACGAATTAATTATTCGGTATCATACATTATTTTTATAATCGCCAGTACAGTTCAAGAGTTCAACCATTTGTATATAGGAGGAGGAGGAGGAGGAGGAGGAGGAGGTTGGGTGTCAAAATCTCGATTTCCCGTTTCCGGTCACACACTCGCAGTCTTACAGTCACACGGTTACCATACTTACCGAACAGTCGTCGATCCCGTCGAACGATCGTTCTATTCGTTTATGTAATATTTTAAACTTGATCGGTTCGTAAAATTAATTAATTTAACTTCTACTCGAATTAGCCTGTTAACCTAACACCACTTGTTCACAGTTGTAGGTACGCGTGTTTCTGGTCCGGGCGTCACCGTTGCAGTCGGGTTTTCCGTCACAAATACCCCCCTAACAAAAAAAATTCATCACATCTCGACAAATTGTCACTGAAGATCGCGTAAAATCGTCGTCGTCGTCCATTCGTCCAATTCTCGTCCGTTATTGCGACTTACACTTGTTCGGATAAATCATGACCATCTCCGCCGAAGAAGTCCGCAAAGAGTTGCATCGCATCTTCGGCTCGCATTCGTCCGATTCGTCCGACATTCAACAAATTACTACGTGAGATAATAATTGTTCATACGTAGATGAGAGGATTTGATGATTGCTCGTTTAAATCATTTTTTCTTCTGCAGATACACCCCAAAGCAATGTAAATAATAATTAATAATAATAATGATAATTACACTGTCGTTCGACCGTTGCAGGTGTAGGATTTTGTTGAACAAAATAATTTCAACATGTACGACCAATATAGTAGAAATAATGAAAATAGTCGTCGAATTCCGTAAGTGATTTATATAATATTTCGGTCTATATAGGTTGTTAACACAAACACACCGTGCCGATGCAAATATTGTATTCACTTTTTACCCAAGCAACACAACTATTTTATGCGTTCGATTTCAGTTGTTCGGGATGACGTCCACTTGTTCGTATCCCGCCAGATGCTATCCGATTTCTGTTTGCGAATCTTACCCTGGTTGCCAGATTCACAGTCTAAAGTATTGGCTCTATTCATGCGGGAAACAGTAAGGATAACTCTGCCATATTGCAGATATACCTACAGATTGCAAACAAAATTATTTATAATTTGGTTTTATTTTAGATGCAACCGAGCGTGGTTCGTTTTGAGTATCATTTGTCCATTGTTTGTCATCATTTATCGTACATTTACGAGAAAGAGGAAAATTGGAAGGAAGCAGCCAATTTGTTAACCAGCATCCCAGCAGAATCGTATTACAGGTGACTATAAAAATGTTTTTCTTATTGATTTATCATATATACCTTCCTATACATATTACATTGTTTTATTATAAGTTTAAAAATATGTTTTTAAAGATTTTCTGTTGATTTTGAATTTGAATTATACATGAAAATTGCACGTCTTTACATGGAAGATGATGATCCATTCCTAGCAGATCCTTACGTCAAAAAAGCTTCAGTGTTGCAAGTATGGTTTATACTTAATAAAAGTACAATTAAAGTTTAACACCCATTTGGAGTTGACATTGGTATATGAAAACTGTGCAATTGTTAACTTAACTTGTTAATATTTTTTTTTTTTAATACAAAATAATGATTTTGTTTGATTCATATTTAATTGATGGAACTAACTTTAAAAGATAATAGGTACTTAAAACTATAAATTAAGATCATGATAACATTTAATTTTAATTATTATTTTATGATACCAATATTTAATATTATTACAGTTATATTTATACCTACAAATCTAATTTTAAAAATAAGTATACCTACTATGCAATTTAAAATATAGGTGTCTATAATAATATAATATAATTAATAATGTTTTATTTTACGGCTGTGATCCGCAAAACTCTGACAAAATTATAAGTGTTCCTTGATTCTAAAAACTTAAAAGATTAACTACCTACTTAAAAACCACTGCATTCACGAAACACAAATAGAGAGGTGGCCTGAATAAAAGATGATTTTAAATATTATTTTTCAGTTTGAAACATCGAATATAGAACTTCATATAAGTTATAAAGTTTGTTATGCACAAATGATGAATTTCCGTTTGAAATTTATTGAGGCTGCACAAGAGTATTATGAATTGTCAAACTGTTCATCATTAAAAGAAAATGAACGTTTTACGGCATTGAAGAATACGATTGTCTGTACGATATTATCAACTGATGGTAAGATATAAAAGTAAATTATGTTAAAATGTAAATAGAATCTGGTACAGTGTTATAATATCATTTGTTATTAAAATAATAAGAGATAGTACATAATGTATTTATTAGTAAATACCTAATGGCTAATATTTTGTTATTGGCTGACTATATTTTTTTGGGGAACAACGTAGCTAGTTTACCATAGGTTGGTGCTAACATTAAATTGTTTTCTTTAATAAAATAATACCAAATATGGGTTGGTTGTAATATTATTTGATTTGTCATTATGATGAATACATTTTGTCTTGTATCTTGAGTTATTTTGCATTCTGTAAACACATTATATGTTTAGTTTCTTGAACACCACAAGTTGGTCATGTCTTACCTATATCTAAAAAATTTAATTTTTTTTTCCGATGAGTGCCCATGAGTAAAATGTGTTGTCTGTTTTGCCTAAGTTGTTCTTTCTGTTGCATGATGCCAGTTCGAACTATTTTTTTTCTATTTTTAATTTTTCTTAATTTGTTTTATGAGATATTATTACTCAGGTAATTCAAATTTACCATGAATGAGGTTATTGATGCTATTATTTAATTTTATAAACCATTAACATATTTTATTAAATTGTATTTGCTTATCTTAAGCAAACCAATTTGGTCTTTCACAGTATCCTAGTATTCATGCGATTATTTTGTGATTTTTGTTATTATTTTGTTCATAGTTTATTTATGTTAGATTTTGATGTATATTATATATTTCATGACTAGGATTCGGTTGTTAATGACCAAAATTGCATGAAAATATGCATTTAGAAATGTCAAAATATGCAATTATATACCTTAAAATATATTAAATATAGATTTTTTTTTAACAAATTATATGCAAAAAAGATAAATATTAATTTTAAAAAAATTATATACTTTTTTAAATGTGTATTTAAAGTAACTTTATTACAAAATACAAAGCTATTACAATTGAATATTTTAATTAACAAATATAAATTAGTTGCCGATGTATTAAAGTTCGATTTGATCATAAAATAACTATAAAAAAAAACTGTATGTTTATATTTTTGAGATTTTTTGATTATAGAATAACCTACTTATGTGGAACCTCGTTTTAAAATTTCAATCATAAGCTATAAAATTTGATTATCAATTTTTAACTATAAAATCATTTTTCAATTTTTAACTATAAAATCATTTTTCAATTTTTAATTTGATAAATGTTATCGAAAATCGAACTTTAAATGCTTATAAAAAAAAATTGTGCTTATGTATTTTTAATATTTATCAATTGCTATTGTAACCATATATCAGGAGCCTTGTATTAAATTTTCAAGATTTTCTATGATACAAATAAATTTTTATTGACATAGAAAAAAAACTAAAAGAAATGTAAACAGAATATGTCTGTAAAGTGTAAACAGCTCAACATGAGTCAAAATATTTGGAAAATGTTATCAATCATAGGAAATTATAAAATAAACATATGATATAAATTTTAAGTATTTACAGTTACTTGGTTTTGAAATACAGCAAAATAAGACAATCGTTACATAAGAAATCAACTGAATATCCAATCTTGGAAAAATTTGAACTTTAAACGTTCATAAAAATTTAATTTGACCTTCTTTTATACATTTTTTTTGTAATAAAGGTATATAAACCTTTTAGGAATCTTGCATTACATTTTAAAATCTTAGATTTAAAAAGAAAAATTTTTATGAATTTCTACCTCAAAATAATTTGCATATTTTCGTCATTTTTACGTATTTTGTCAAAATTTGAACTTTAAATGCTTATAAAAAAAATTGTGCCTATATATTTTTAATATTTTTCAAATACTATTGTAACAATGTATTAGGAGCTTTGTATTAAATTTTCAAACTTTTTTACACAACAAATACAATTTTATTGACATTTATAAAAAAAAAACTAAAAAAATTGGAAACTGAAAATGTCCGTAAACATCTCAAAACAAGTCAAAATATTTTGTTTAAATTTTATCGTGTATAGAAAATGCTAATATAAAAAACCAGTGAAAATTTCATGTCTCTACGGTCATTAGTTTTAGAGTTATACCAAAAACCAAAATCGATTTAGTCAAAAACCGATTTTGCGTATAATTCACGTTTTTTTCTTAATTTTTATTTTATTTTCCTTTTGAAAACTGTTTTAACTTTTGATCCCCCCCCCCACAAAATACCAACTAGATTCACTTTCCTATCAGAAAAGGTGTTGTTGAAGAAAATCGAAGCGTTTTTACTGTCCTAAAGGTGATAGCAGACACAAAAAAAAAAAAAAAAATACACATCATTGTAAAATCAATACATTCATCGTTCCGCACAGAATCTAATACAATATGTTGAAACAATTTCCATGTATAACTGTGTTTCAGTCTTGACATGAGATCTACATCAGCAATGTAATGGTACCTACAATTAATATTCAATTTGATAACATTAGATTAGAAGAAAATGTGAAATGGAAATTATTGGAGTGATAATTGATTAAAAAAATATACCTACCAATTTAGGAATTTAAAATATATACAAACGCATCATATTATATAAATATTAATTTATATAGGTAGATATATGTTTAATTAGATACTTACAATAAAAAGTGACAAAATTATAATGAAATTGCTTAGAATTGTAATTTACATTAGTATGTCAACAACTGCTCTTTAGCACAAGATCTGGTCTTTATAACATTAATATTTTAATAATGATTTTATGATATTGTGTTTTAGAAGTGTCTTATAAGGTATAACACCCCTATACAGGTTAATATACTCAGAATTTTTAATTTCTGTACTTTGTGGTAGGTAACAATCGAACTGAGTTGCTGAAATTATTGTTGAATGATAAAAGATGTAAACTCTTGATAAGACTATCAATTATTGAAAAACTGTACTTGGTTCGTCTTATTAAACCTCACGAAATTGATGAAATCGAAACAATGCTGATGCCACATCAGAAGGCCAAAACAAATTATGGTAAAT
The DNA here is from genome assembly GCA_027563435.1 of Nasonovia ribisnigri. NCBI lineage: Eukaryota > Metazoa > Arthropoda > Insecta > Hemiptera > Aphididae > Nasonovia > Nasonovia ribisnigri. The sequence continues at coordinate 23,297 of JANEHU010003934.1, forward strand.
TGTTTTCAATGTTACACATTAAATGCATTGTACATAAACACAATATTTTTTATAGGCACCACACTATTGGTTGAAGCCATAGCAGAACATAACATTAAATCGATCATAATACTTCATAAAAATATAAAAATTGAATCATTTGGCCGTTTATTGGGATTTGAACCATACGAAGCCAAATTAATAGCAGAAAGAATGATATCCGAAGGACGCATAGAAGGTTCAATTGATCAGACAGATGGTATAATCAAATTTAATTGTAAGTCTCATTTTTGTTCATTTCATATACTATAATAATTTATTTAAGTAATGATTTTTCTGTACACAGCTCAAAACCCAGACCCATTACAATCTTGGCATAAGAAAATTGAATCTATGAACATTCAGTTGAATTGTATGAATGATCTCTTATTGGCAAACAGTTCGGTACAGAAAATTGGGGGTGATCAAACAGATGTTTAAAAGTGGTTGTTAATGTACAATTAAGGGAATTGCAAACGATCAGTTATTCAAATTAGAATCAATGAATTTTTTGTCAATCATATCGATGGACTTTGTTATTTAATTAAACTTTTGAAAACTGATAGCAATTGTTTTACGTATTTCTAATTGAGATCTATATCAGTCCACGTTGTTCCAAACTCCTATAAATTTGGTTCGAATAAAATAAAATTAAAACTTATGAAATTTTAAATGAAGATTATTCAAAATTTAAATTAAAAATCTTATAAAGTGTCCTGGTTGATCTCAAGAGTAGTAGATGTATTTACAAATTCAAATCAGTTTCAAGAACTTCACCTATAGGATTAATGGAATTAAACGTATATAATATAAACATCTACCTGTTACTGTCCAAGAAGCTGTTGTGCAGAAGCAGTCTGTTATTCATTTTATATTACATTCTCGCACACAAATTATAATTTAATTTTCAGACATTTACAACACACACTTACAAGCACTTAAAAAAATGACAATATTTAACTCTTGATAATTGCCTGTTTGCAGTGCCCTTAAGTACATTGGTTTATGTTTACATATTATACAATGTTTTTAAAATCAAATTATTTGTCTAAAGTTTATTTTTTTTAATTTGTATTAACATTTAATGTTGTACAAAATGCATGCCTTTAAATTATTATATTTCAATAAAATCCATTCATATTTTAAACATATAAATAATAACCAATCTAAATCTTTTTAGTTATTTTTAATTTTTATTACAGTCTATGTTACAACCATTGTTATAATCACTCTTCACCTATAATTTATATTCTATATTATGTCAATCATTCTTTATTTAGCCAGCCCCTCGGTTACATATCAATTCATATTTCTTATTATTAATTTGTATGCTATTAACACTTTCAAAGCCTAATGCAACATGTTATATGTGACATTGGGAGCTCATTTGGATTAATTGATCAGTAGGACTAATATTAAAGCAAATTAAGTATTTATTTAAAAAAAAATTAAAAAAGCATCATAAAAAATTAACCTAAACTAGGTATAATAAACTCTATTTTCAGATAAAATTATTTTTTTACATCAAAAACAAACAGTTTATACAAATTTTCTATTTAATTAAATTTAAATTATTTTATCACACACAGGCATCCTCCGCCCTCGGAATTTTTTACTACGGTCTTCCAAATATATTTCACGGTATTTAATTTTATATCTTAAATTGTTATAAATAAAATTGAATCATGACTATCATATAACAATGTGAGATAAGCTATGAGCTCAAGAATTAATTAATAATTATTTTTAAACATTTTAATTTTTTAATCTTCTCTACTGGTATATTTAATTAAAAATTAGTTAATAACTAAAACCACAATGTTTTAAGCTCATAAAATGATTGTTGCTATCCGTAAATACATTTGTATTATATGTTAAAATTATATTTTATAGTATTTTAATTTTATATGCGGTTTTCAAAGAAAAACTGAAAAAAACTATAGCCCGTATAAGTAAAAAGGTTGCTGACCCCTGTTATAACATAATATGGGTAATACCTATATAAAATAGGTAATATTTTCAAAAAAGCAATAAAAAGCAAAAACAGATTTACATAAAAGAAATCCGTAAAAAACAAAAATAAAGTGGTTTATTTGGAATCAGTTAAAGGTAATCCAGTTATAGTCAATGATACAAAAAACTAGTAAATAAGTCCAATAATTATATTGTTCAACTGTTAGTATTTACTATCAAAATGTCCGCGGGTTTAAACACTAAGTTACATTTATTATTAAGTTACATGGCTGTGTCAGATTTTGATACTATTGTTTTTACAGAGACTTGGCTTAATCCTAATGTAAGAAATTAAGAGTTAGTTTTATTAAATTACTCAATTTATAGGATGGATACGTCTAAATACAAATACAAGTAATCTGATGAAAGGTGGTGGTATGTTAATAGCTATCAAAATACAATATATTCCTCGTTGATAAATGTAACAGCTTCGTCATTAGAACGCCTTTATATTTGATTACGCTTAAAATATCACACTTTTATAATTAGATCTATCTACATTCAACCAAGAATGAATACTGATGCTTATGATTTATATGCATATTTATAATTTATATACAACAACTATTCAGGAAATTTATCGTAAATACCCTTCTTCTAATATGATATTGCTAATTTAATATAAATATGAAATGGTCACAAAAATAGTGATAAAAATGTACCTATAATTATAGGTGCCTCTTAATTTTAAATTATTAATGCTATAAATAATTTACACTTTTCACAGATTTATTTGTATTTAATAATAAAAAACAAATGTTAGATCTTGTATTTTGTAACTCAATACACTTAGATGTTCGGCTACAAACGAAAACAAAAAAATTTCATAATAATATAAATAATTATATAATAGTATAATATAATAAAACATTATATATTTTAGTCTCTATTGTTGAAGACTATGTTTAGGAAACATCGGCTTGGCATCAGGCCGCGGTATTGGTGGCACAGTCACAGTCTGAGGCATTTTTCTCGTGTGACTCGCATTTGTCCGCCGCTTTTTGAGGGTCCTCTGAAGACCATTTACGATCTTTCGAAGAAGACATAAGCGTCTAGGAAGTAAAATAAATGCACTTAATTAGCATCTAGAATGTAAAATAGAAATATTATTTGTACCAATATTATGTTATAGGTATATTTCCAAATATTGAAATCGTCAATAATACATAATATAAGGTAGGTACATAATTGTAAAAACTAATATTTTTTTTAAAGAAAGTGCGTAGAACTATTTTATAGGCAATCGTTTTTAAAAAATTGTTTTAACTGCGGTATGTTTTACGCGATTGTTTACTAAGTGCTAACAATATATAATTATCGGAATGTATAATTCCCAAAGGAAACTTAAAAAATAATGCACTTATAATCACTTAATTTCATTTTATTTAAATAAGTCTTAAACCAATAAATATACTTTTTACTAAATTTAAAACGTGTATCTATATATTTATGTTTCCATCATAATCTTGTTTATGAAAGTTTCTCTTTTTTTCATAGAATATGAATACATTTAAAGGGTACCATGAGATTTTCAAGTAAAGGAAACGTTAAATATCCAAGTATATGAACATCTCTATAATTTATTTCTTACGGATTCTTTAATAGTGTGTCTCCCAAGGATAAGTTTTTGAAGACTCTGGCGTCATGCGAGCCTCTAGTCCAACCAGAAAATATGTAAGTAGATTCAAAGTTTGCATTGCACACAGCTGAAGTACAAGAAGAAAAGCAAGCTACTCGATATTTTCCATATAGAAGAAAATGTATGAATTATAAATATTATATTTAATTATTATTATTATTATTATTATTATTAGGACTAGGATTTATATGCAATAAAAAATAGTAAAATATGCATTTGATTTACCAAAATATGCAAAAATATGCAAAAACAAATTTTTATCATTTCTAGATTTATATTTTTATCATAATTCATAATTTATTATTATTACATTAAATATAAGTTTATATAATTACATTAAATATTAGTTTATATTATTACACGCTACTATGATATGTTGTTTCAAATTTTCAAATACGAACGACCGGCGATTTGAACGTAGAATAGATTTATACTGACTAAAACTCCTTTCCACATCACACGAAGTTATTGGTGCATATTTGAATGACGCGATTTCCGAAACACACGTCGTACTAATGAAATTAAATACGTCGTTAAATAATGTGTAGGTAATCCTATCAGGTCGTAGATAAGATAAGATTAGATAGGTAATATTTATACTATATATTTACAATTCGACGGATAAATCAAAAACTATCGGTATTATGAAATAAACGCCATTTAAAATTAATAATAATTTATAAAAATTTAAAAATTTAAGTTAACAAAAATAAAAACTCAAAATCTATAAATATGCAATTATATGCATTGTGTTCAAAATATGCAAAAATATGGAAAAAAAAATTGATTTTATTTAAACGAGAGTAAGCAAAATCGTGGACAAATCTGACAAACAATCGATTTGGACTTAAGGAAAAAAACATGCAAATGCATATAAATCCTAGCCCTAATTATTATTAATACAATTATAACAAGAAATAAGATCAAACACACATAGTTTTTAATTGTATTCAATTATTAATTATTTTAATTGACGTAACAATTAAAATAATAATTTAAAAATATAATTTAAATTTATTTTTGTTATTTATTGTTTATTGAACATTTTTAACCTTACCTACCTTAATAGCAACCGTTGATGATTAGAGTATGAAAAGCATTTTTTTGTAGTTAAATGTTCAATATAACGAGTGAATATAGCGTCAACTGTTGTGTTGTTTCTAGTTATTAAAATATTTAGATTGGCATGCAGAATATGAATTATTTTCCACGTGGAGATTTCATATCGATTTTAAAATCACCTCCAAGAATAAATGGTACCTACCTACTTTATCACCACCACGTCTTCTAACAATGTCATAGGTATACTGGACTATATTGCATCAAATTTCGTTTAAATAAACCATTTAGCTCATGACTACTGGCACGCAGTGGTCTGTTTAGAAATAAGTATACGAGGTGTGTTCAATAAATACCCAGACAAACTGTATTAAAAATTATGTTTCAAATTTACAAACTATTTAAATGGATCACCTTCAAAATACTTTAGCTTCAATACAATGCTCCTAACGGTCTTGCCACTTTTTGAAACAAGTTTGAATTACCTCCATAGTTATAACCTTAGCTCTTATGTCACGTTATGGATAGTTTCGTTAACATCTTTGAATCTGTGGCCTTTGAGGGTACTTTTTGGTCTCGGAAACAAACAAAAAAAATCACAAAGAGGTAAATCAGGCGAATTTGGTGCATGAGGTTTATTGTCAATAGCATAGATATCTCCTATAGTTGCACGAGGATCGGGTTTCATGAAGAGTTTTTCAATTTCAATTTCTTTGAAACCAATGCTCCGATGTTAAAAGCCTTCTAATGTTTATAAAAAAATAAAGTTCTATTTTAGTAGATTTTCTATTAAGATTTTCTTATATACTTGGTGGGAAGTAAGTTATTTTTAAATTTTATTCGTTTCTATGATGATAAGCAAAGTGTTGCGGAAAATCGGTTAGAAATAAAATATATCCGTACCCAGCTCAAAAACATATTTATGTTAACATTTAATTTTTCGTTTTACATAAACATATCCACTTCAAAAGAAATTGAAGAATCGTAAATATGTATTAATGCGTAGGTAGCCATTAATTGTACATACAGTTTCTATAACTATTGAGAATTATGTAATCTTTACATTTTGTTCATTTTTATTGTGATATACTAAGCGTTACGCAAAATCAGTTAAAAAATAAAAATATCTATACACAGCCCAAATAAATATTTATATAAAAAATATTTAAAAACATTAGTAGTTGATATTTATTTTAAACATTTAAAATACATACGATTAATTAACTACTATATTTTGTATACCAACATCAAGACATTCATCTTATTAGTTATCGATAGTTAATTCCTTGGTGATGTAGTATCTAATGTTAAATCTTTACACATAGTACATACCTATCTATTTGATGACATTTATTATTCATATATTTAAATATCGCTGCTTTGATAAATTTTGTCTACAGTTATGTCCCAAATGACATTAAACCTTATTAAATGTTTATAAATATTTTGTTTGATACAAATTTAGCGAAAAGTATTCACAGCTTCTCAGTTGACCGAATAAGGGCCGAGTTGTTACGATCCATATCGTTATTAAAGCTTTCATTGTATTTAATTTATTTTAAATTACTAATAATTATACAATAGTTATTATGGTATTTCAGTATAATAAATAATAATAGATACTTAGTACCTATATGGCTATATTAATATTATTTTAATAATTATAATAATTATATCGGTATGCATATAATATTATCATATAAGTTGTAGTCTTGAATTGAATTTTCAATCTTTTTTACCCGACAAATGAATTTTATTGACATACATAAAAAAAAAAAAAACTAAATATTGGAAACTGAATATGTCCGTAAACATATCAAAACAAATCAAAATATTTTGAAAATTTTATATGTACCTATAGAAAATGCTAATAAAACATTTGGTGTAAATTTGAAGTATCTACAGTTATTTGTTCTAGAGTTACACCAAAAATCACAGTCAATTATGTCAAAAACCGATTTTGCGTAAAATTCACGGTTAATAATAATTTCTTAATTTTTATTTTGTTTTCCTGGCGCTTTTGAAAACTATTTGAAATTTTGACCAACCGAATGTTCCAACTAGATTCACTTTCCTATCGAACAAGATTTTGTTGAAGAAAATCGAAGATTTTCACACACACACAAAAAAAAGCACATCCTTGTAAAACCAAAACATTCATCGCTCCGCTCAGAATCTAAAATTTTTAAAATTATTATTATTGAGTTGTGACAACGGTTAGGTTAACGCAGACGCCGACGCCGCGAGCCTTCCGCGACAATACAACACGCATAAGAAATCATCGTAAAATATGCAAAATTGCCAAATATGGCAAAATATCTGAAGACGGTAAAGTCTAAATATTCTCCCAAATGATTTAAAAATTATAAAATGTATTTATTTTTTAAAAATCAGTAAAATTAGCAAAATATAATCATTATTGCCTAACCGGGACACCATTCAAAATAGTTAACAGCATGTGGTCGGTTCATTGGACGAGACTGTCTATAATTCAGTCCATAATGGTTTAAAACTTATAAAATGTGTATTAAAAATTGAAATGAATATATATTAACTCTATTGTTTGAATAAATTTGTAAAAACTATAAATTATTGCCAAAACCGTGATTACAATGTCATTTTTGCCCGGTATTGGTTCATTCATAGAGATTGGATGGTTCATGCAGAAGGCCATTTTCCACCCTTTATTTAAATTATGTTTTTTTGTTTAACTATCAAAATCAGTCTTGTAAATAATGATGCTTTGAAAAAAAGTTCTAGTACAGAAACAAATATTTATTTTGAAAAATATTTAAAATACGTTAGGTATACGTATTTGTTATTATATGATTAATTTTTATGTTTTTGGACAAAACGTTGTCCTATTTTTGATAGTGTACCCTACTCTGTTACACTCCTAAAATATTACGATCATAGACTATTGACTTATAAGACTTCCACAAAAAAAAAAAATACCCTCCTCATCTGAACAGCGCCGCCGTAAGTGGAGATTTATACTTGTGTATCTATATAGATAGAGGTAACCATAATTTATTAAATGTATTTATAAAACATAAGTTTATATATAATATTAATTAGAGAGTAAAAAATGTACACTGAAAATAAAGAATTTTTGAAAAAAAAACCCCTTATACTAGCATAAAGAACAAACGTAAATTACGTCTAACGAAGTGAAACCTAGTAGTTAACTTAATTATTTGTAAAATTACAGCAATAAAAGTACAACAGTGTTTAAAAATAAAACTAGCTTAAGATGCTCTTCAAGGGACCAGCTTTCTAGAGTGGCTTAATCGGGAAGGCGAATTGAGAAAAAAATATGTGATTAAAATATCGATTTTATTATTACTTTTATTATTGAACATAATAAATTTAATCCATTAAATTCGATAATGTTGAGACGTGTGGCAATCCCCATAGCCTTTTCTTTAATAACACCTTCATTAATTGGAAAATTTAAACTACGAGTTTGTTGAAAGTTGACCTAAACGTTAAAATAAATAGATCTAAACGAGTAATATTTCTATACTTATTGTCTCACAATTTAACCGCAATTTATCGAAATTTGCTGAACATAGGCGTATCATTCGATTAGATAGAGACAAACCAAGAGTCCTAAAAGGTGGTTTTTACATTGACTTATATAGGAAATGTCTAAGGACCAACGAAACATAACGTCTTATGAGGGAAGTGAGATTTAATATAAAATGTAGACATTTATGAATTCAAAGACACTCAGATACTAGATATTAAATATACCAATTTTAGAATCAAAATAAAAATGATTGAATTTTCTAAGCACATTTTAGAAATCGAAAAATTATGGCAGAAATTTACATTACTATTTTGATTACCTGTTCATTGTGGGTGAAATGTACAATCACTCCGAAAACTAAAAGTTTCATCATTTTTAATAGTAACCACGAAATAAACGTGATCAAAATATAACTTCGACTAAGCTATTAGTTGTCAAAATCAATCGTCCAAAACCAATATAACCATCACATATTCAAATATCTATATTATAATAATCTTAGTTTTATTTAAATAATTAAAATAAACTTAATTGAATTCATCGCTCAATTGTGCTGCCGTATAATCGTGTTTGAATCATTAATTAACAATTACATAATGAATATTTTTTCTAAGTAAAATTTTTAAGCTTTTATAATCAGTTTAATTGATATTACATTTATAATATTATATTTTCAAAAATAATTATTGACTCTATCAATGTTTAGGCACTGTTCAAAGACCGTAGTATGTGTGATGAACACTTCGATGAAGACTGACTTACATTTCTAGATAATTTTATTCAATAAAACACAAAATACACACAGAAATAATAATAATAATATAATAATAATATACTTTTAACCAATGAAAGAATATAATTTATAATAAACAAAATAAATGATAGGTATACATATTATATTTAATTCAAAACTACACCGCTGTTTACAACGGATATAAAAAAGATAAACAATAAAAATTCATAAAATGTTACTTCAAGTCACGTTTTGTATTTCGAACGTCATTTATTACATGCATGAAGTAGGTACCTACTGTAGTCGTGATTATAAAGGCATAATAATATAATATGATTATTAAAAAAAATTGATTATTTTATGATGAATCCATAGCACAATTTTATTTATTTATTTAATTATTTATGTTATTTTATATATGAATAACTCGAAAACAAAAACACAAACGACGTCATAATTTATTATTTTTAACATCTCATCGCGTTTCAACCAGCTTCGAACGATAACTAAAAAGTAGTATAATGATAGTATATAATAGTATAGTAATAATTTAATATAACTTTATGATATAATATAAGAACCTAGTTTTGACGACTTGGAGGTTTAGGAGACTTCGGCATTACATCATTGCGCTGTGTGGGTGGGACATTCGCAGGCGGAGGCTTATTTTTGGGTTGCGTGGCGCTGGAACCGGCAGGTTCGAATTTCATCCCAAAACTCACATTAGTTATTGTTATACTATTTGAATTTGTGAACAATTTTCTCCTGTCCAACTTAAATCTGTTCACAGTGTTTTTACGATCCATTGCTGGCTGTTTACGATGTACCAAAGGAGACTGAGAAGAAGATGCAGTAGAAGACAATGTAGAAGTCTTAGGAGAAATATCCTTAGAAGAAGATGCAGTAGAAGACGATGTAGAAGCCTTAGGAGAAAAATCCTTGGAAGAAGACGACTGAGATGAAGACATGTTAGTAAGCTAAAACAAAATGATGAGATCAGTAAATTCTATATTTATTTATTATAAACATAACAATTTATTATAATTGGTAAAATATTAATTATTGATGTATATTATGCATTATTTTTTTTTACGATAACTAGGTTTATAATCATATGTATTTGTAATCGTCTAATAAAAAATAGAATTGTTTGGTTTTAATGTTAAGTAAATTCTTTTAAATAATCGTTTCTATGCCTAGTGACATTTACTTCTGATAAGTTATTCCTACAATATAACAAGTTACCGTTATTTTTTTAAACATATTATTTATCATAAGCGTCAAAGATGTAAATAAGAAATATTATTTGTATCAACGTTGATATGTTATATATTTATAACAATGAAAATATAAACAAAAAATATTACAAAAATAATATTTTTTTTATAAACATTTATTTAAATCAATTTTTTTTGCAATATCAACTGCAGTATAACCTAAGCTAAAAAAAAATTCAAAAAATGCTTTTAGGTCCTTTTGTATTAAAACAATGCACCTATAAAATGCACTAAATTTAATTTTTCTTAAACAAATATTTTCTAGGACTTCACAGTTTCAAGTTGATTATGTGTACTTTTAACCTGAAAAAATTATTATTCTGGTTTAATTTTCTATCTTAATATCGATTTTTACGAAGTCGAACAGAACCACTCAAAAAATTAAAAATATATTTTCTTTGATGAGGTAAAAACGGCGCATGTTAAAAAAAAATATTTTATCGGCTTTGTCTGGTAAAATAAAACTAAAAAACTGAATTTTAGTATTAAATTCTCAAAAACTTGAGTCTGATTGAAATTATTATAACTCGAAATTGATTTCTCAATGAATGCCATAGTTTTATACCTTAAATTTAGAAACAAATCAGGATGGCTAATTATGCAAAAAATAATATTATAATTTACCATTAAAAAAAAAAAATTGTAATTTATTATTTACAACGTTAAAAGAATTCAAATTTAAAAAAAAAAATTTTATCATGTTTAACAAAAAAAATCAAACTGCATGTCCGGTCCTGATTGCAGCATAGAATCTAAAATACTAAAATAAGTCATGTCGGCAATGGACGAAACTACTTCTGTTAATTGCTTAAGAGGATGTCAGCGCACCATTTGTTTTCTCTCTCTGGCCCACGCGTGACCCGGACAAACCGCGTTTACGTAGAATCATTTTTTCTATGTTTGTAAGTAATCTTAGAGTAAAATTACCCATTACAAAAAAGATAGAGAATAATATCTTCGAGGGAATGACATATCGATTATATATTTAAATATTTTATAGTTATTTAACTTTGTATTCGACTTTCAAAATAAACAAAAAAATGTTGTAAATTTAAGTGATGTTTAAATAGTTTTGAGACAGTATTTAGACAAATCGATATGTCATTCCTTCAAAAATATTATTCTCTATCTTTTTTGTAATGGGTGATTTTACTCTAAGATTACTTGAAAACATAGAAAAAATTATTTTGCGTAAATCTGTTTTGTCTATGTTGCGCGTGGGCTAGAGAGAGAAAACAAAATATAGTGCGCTGACATCCTCTTAAGGGGATTCGAGGTTAGGTTAGGCTTATAGGGATTCGATACCGATCGTTTTTAGGGAGCTGAATATAGGCAATTTCCATAGTGCGTGCATGCGTGGCGTGCATTTGTGTTTGTAGTTAAACGATCAATAGTGTGAGTGCCTCCGCCCGCCCACATGACTGCTACAGCTCAGGAACGAAGCACAATCTTTTGCCAACTGTACGGACTGTTCTAGTAATCGGAAACGAATTCCGAAAACATATTTGAATTCGCCATGAAGTTTACTTGAAAACGACTTTCCCACATTTTCGAATTAGTTTTATACTAATAATATATCACTATTATTTTAAAACTCTTAAAACTCAAAATTTCAAGTTACAATTTGAAGGGTTTAAGTGATAAATTTCAAAATAGTTGAAAAGTCGTTTTCAAGTAAACTTCATGGCGAATTCAAATATGTTTTCGAAATTTGTTTCCGATTACTTGATCAGTCAATACAGTTGGCAAAATATAGGTATATTTAGGTAGAAGTCTTAGCCGTGTGGAATCCCTTTAAGAAAAGAATCCACATACGATGCATAACGATTACATTTTTTATTTAAAACTATAAAACCAAGGATTTTATTTTGATGTATAAAATATATATTATATAAATTAATTAAAAACGTATAAACAATTGTGATACCAGGCAAATCATTTAAAATAAATTTGTACTAAAAATTATTTTTTTTACAAAACAGACCACATGTCTCAACGAAAAAAACCATACAAATGTAACCTTCTCTAAATAAAATCAATATTTCTTACCGTTATAAAAAGGTGTAAAAATCAACTGTTGTCTTTAAATGTATTCACAAAAGAGCAGAAAAATAACCATAAAAACCACGGAAATAATTTAATGTTGAACAACTATAAACTGAGTATAGACTAAATGATTTTTTCTTTTCGTTATGGGTTTTTATAAAGCATCTTATCGATGATTCATTGATTGGTTATTTAGTTATCTTATAATTTATAAATAATGTGTCATATTACGTATTTATTATTCTCACATTTAAATGTCAACGATCTGATAAAATATTTTGGTTTTCATAAATCTCAATACTATACATTGATAAAATAAAATATCTCAAATGATTTAGAACTAATTAAATTAATTGAAATAATTTAAATAGATTAAATTCTATAGTTTGATAAAAAAGTATTTACATTATAATTTGTGCAGTCATTTCGTATCGTTATCTAAGATTTCATTATATTTATTTGAATACAATAATGATTATGGCCTTTCTGTGTAATTACTTCGATTAGTTTCGGTCTTCATTAAACTAAATACCAATTATAGTTATGGATAATAATGCCGAGAAATCAATTAATCGAATGGTTCGTTTAAATTTATTTTACCATTAAATCATGTTTACTAAACCATTACCTCACTATTGATTCAATAAATGTTTATTGATTGTTAATGCACCCAGGCATAAGTAGAAATGTATAATAATATAATTTATTTTAATAATTAAAATAATATAATATATATGCAATTATAATATCATATAATATCATAGTAATTAGATTTAAGAAAACAAATATTTATTGAAGGGGTTACATTTAGATAATATGAGATGAGTAATAAATGTCATCAATTAGATATGATTAAATCTTTAATAACAGTACGAATTCAAAAAACAATTAATTTTAGACTGGACAGTTTGTATCAAAGTACCTACTTACTAATATAGAATAAAATATTTTGACTGAAATTAAATTTATCGAAATAAATTATGCATTATTCCTAAATTGCGACTAAATTCTAGCTTAGCCAAATGTGGGTCGACTAGTAGACGGGACAGTCTGTAATTAAGTCCCAATTGGTTTAAAACTTATGAAATATATATTTAAAATTAATACCTATAGAGTAATCCCTTTAGACTGATACCAAAATTAGTGAAATATATTCATTATTTCTAAAACGGGACAGGACTCCGACGTCATATTTTTTTTATAAGCATTTAAAGTTCGCATTTATACAAAAGTTAATAAACTTAAAAATATTTAAAAGGTAGACAAGTGAATTTCACTCTGCTGTACAGTAGGTGGGCAAATGTGTCACTGTTTAATGGATATTATTAAATTTGAATTCAATGATATAATATCATGGTATACGAAAAACGGTTCTTAACGAACTAATATTATAAAATTACAAGAAAATAATTAAAATCGTTATTCTCGGTTATTCATGTGTAATTTCATCATAAAATAGCTATAAAAAAACTGTGTGTTTATATTTTTGAGATTTTTTGGTTAACTACAAAATAACCTACTTACGTGGAACGTTTTTTTTCAGTTTTCAATCCTTATTAAGCTATAAAAGTTGAACATTTTATCAATTTTTAACAACAAAATCATTTTAAAATTTAAAATTTGATAAATGTTTTTCAAAATTGAACTTTAAATGCTTATAAAAAAAACTCTGCCTATGAATTTTTAGTATTTTTCAACTACTATTGTAACAATATATCAGAACATTGTATTAAATGTCCAAGTTTTTTTACCGAACAAATACAATTTTATTGACATTCATAGAAAAAAAACTAAAAGTATTGGAAACTGAATATGTCCGTAAACAGTTCAAAACGAGTCAAAACATTTTTAAAATCTTATCGTGTATAGAAAATGACAATATAAATATTCAGTGAAAATTGCATGTATTCACGCTCATTTGTTTAGAGTTACATCAAAAACCAAAACCGATTTTGTTGAAAACCGGTTTTGCGTAAAAATTCCTGTTTTTCTTTATTTTGTTTTTTTCCTATGCTTTTGAAAATTATTAATGATTTTAAAAAATGTCTCCTGAATGCACCAAGTAGATTCACTATCCAATCGATAAAGATATACTGTTGAAGAAAATCGTAACAATTTTTCGACTACTTATCGTGCACACAGACACAAAAATAAAAAATAATAAGACACACATCATTGTAATATATATACATTCATCGCTCCGTTTAGAATCTAAAATTATTTTGTTGTTAAAGATTTTTAAAATGTACAACTTTTATGACTAAGGATTGAAAATTTAAAACAAAGTTCCTCGTAAATAGATAAATAAATTACTGTACTCACAAAAATATCATCAAGGATACTTAGTAATATAATATCATAGGCTGACTGTCTTCACTCAGAAACTTTTTTGTATACAATGATTTTTTTATCATTGTATTAAAACACTATTTACAGTGACCCACTTGTAACCTAACAGAAGAGCAACACCCGCTTATGCCCACCTTTTTATACCCAAGTTTTTGCCGCATAAGTTTGTCCTATTTTTGATTACGTTCCCAGTCGTGTTTAACTCCCAACATTTTACAAAATTGGTAAAATCATAGATTCATACATAGCTGGTTACCCTTCCCCTCCCCGATTTAAATTTGACATTTTTTTCGTTTATGTGTATAACGTTAAAGTTGTATAATTATAACGTCAGTATAATGTTTATAGGTAAGCCTGGTAAAAATATAACATAAGTACCTATACTTTTTCTTTTTTCTTCTTTTCTGTTAACATTATTAAAAAAAGAAAGGTTATGCGGACTTATCAAAATGTGATGGACTTCAAAAGCTTTGTCTTAATATAACTGTTTACGTATAAAGATAATTTGTCTTAGAAAATTAGGAAGTATCTTTATTTTGTTTAAAAATACACGCATTGTTGAATTGACACCTCAAAGTATTATAGTATACAATTAATGGTACCTACCTAACATTTAATCTGGATAAATTAATATAAAAAGTTCCTCCCTAAATTGATATACCATAAAAATGCAAACATTGTACTAGGGATAGATAGATAATTTATTCTTTTATAATATTTTTTTTAATATAATATACTAAGTTTCTTTAAATACGTATAAAAAATTACGTAACTGATTCTTTCAACGGGAGAAAAAAGATAATATATTATGTTAATGCGCAATCCGGACGTATAAGGTTATATAATTTGCACCTAACAAAATCGTAAATATAGTTTTTGAAATTTATTCTTCATTTAAATATTGATCGGACGATTCTGGTAATTACACCGACCGGTAGAATACAACCAAATATGTGTATTATATAACTAGAATATTTAAAATTTATATTTTAACTATATTTTTAAAATGGCTATACCTACAATTTTCATATTTTTTGCAATTAATATTTATACATACATTTTCACAAAGACGCCTATTCAAATAGGCAGGCAGACGCACCTCAAAAGCAGGGGCCAGTTGAACGACGAATTGATTGACGAAAAATTGTCGATTTTAGTACTCGCCAAGGTACTTATAAGGTTTATGATATAAGAATAATACAAAATGTCAAAATTATAAATACAGTCAAAAGACAAAAATGTTCAGATTGTGACATATTATAATTAATAATACTCGTTTATCAGCAGTCGTCGAGTGCACACGTTCTTTAATAGCTATTATCGTTACTGTATATTTCTTAATATAATATGCCTTAAAAGTTCAAATCTTGACAAAATTCATCAACATTTTTAAAAATTTAAAAATTTCGTTAAAATCGAATTATGCATAATTTGCATGCATAAATTTAATTTTGAGCTTACTCTAACTTGGTTAACATCATCTATGCGAGTCACGGCAAACAACTGCCTTACTTGTAAGATTTGTCGCGGAAAAACATTGTTTGTTTTTACTTATTATTAATATTAAAAAAAAAAAAATACAACTCAACGTCCACCTATGTGAACCTATGCTATTTATGTTTATAGGCAAATTTTAAAATATATATAATATTAGGGTATTAATGTATTTTAGACATTTAAACACAATGTCAGGTACATATCTGTAGTAACCTAGTTAGTATCTAGTGTTAAAAATATTGCATTGTGCGTATAAAATATAACAATATGGGCAAAATTTTCACGTTATCAAGAATAATAGTTTATACCATCTATTGATACAAATTACAACGAAATAACTAAAATCGTTATTCTCGACTAAATATCCAATTTCATCAAAATGTTATCTTCGAATGCGCATTTAAAAAATAGTGCTAATGTATTTTAAATATTTTTGAACTGCTAACAGAACAACTTATGTGGCATCTTGCATTGATGGACAATTGTAAGCTTTTTGTCTGTCTTAATACTTTTATCAACAATTAAAAAAAAAACTATAAAAATAAATTGCCTGAAAATACCTAGCAAATACAGTCAGAATATATTAACATTATCATTGAGACAACGAGTATAGTGAAAGAGAATTGAACAAGATTCCTTATAAGTATTAGATAAGAAATACGTATAGATAAGAAATGAAATGAAAAACAAAGAAGAGTGTAAATCTACAAGTGCTAGTATATAAATAACAATTACCATGAGGAACCTTATATTAAATGTTCAAGCATTTTAACCGATCATACATTTGCCATCAAATTTTATAGTAAAAAATATCTATAAATAGGATAAAAAGAGCTAATATGTAAGTAAATTGTACCTACCATTGTACAATTGAAAAACAAATATTTTGTGAAAGTTTCAAACCATTCAATATTAAATTACAACAAAATAACTAACAAAATTAATTGGTTCAATTGTTCAATTTTTATTTTTTACCCTTTAAAATATCAACTAATTTCAGTTTTTTACCAAAAACTACCCTCAGAGTTGAAAATCTAAGTATTTTTCTACTATAAAAGTATCAGACAGCAAAAACAAAAATCATTATAAAATCAATGGGAAAAGTAGGTATCTAACTGTTCTGCAGTAAAATAGGTGTTGATTGAACCAGGTGCACTTCATCATTGAAAGGGTCACTGTAATGCACCTATGGGTTAAATTTGAATTTATTTTATTGATATGAATAGAAAAAAAGTTGATAAAATTAAAAATATATTGTCTATAAACAGCGTAAAAAACTTAATATTTAAAAATAATTTTGAAAATTATACCACTTAAAAAAAAATACTAATACAAACATTTTGATAAAAATTTCAACCGTAATTAGATTGTGAAATACAATAAAATAAGAATATCGATTATACCGAAAACAGGTTTTTCCCTAACTAATTATTTTTGTTTTTTCTAATTAGTAAGATAACATTCTGCTCCGAATTTATAATTTTAGAACTCCCTTTGAACTTTGAGTACTAACTAGTATCCAGAAAAGATATTGAAGTTGAAAAACTAAGTATTTTTACTGCTCCAAAGGTGATGATAAGATGAAAAAAAATTGTATAAGTATCTAAAAGTTGTAAATTTTAAATAAAGTTTTTAATTAAAAAATAATAAACTATAAATATGCCTTTTTTATTTAGGGTTTGAGTTTAAAATTTTTATGAAATTCCTAAGTATTGAGAATTATTTTGTAAGCATATAGGTTGACAAGACCATCTTTGCTTGGAATCGTTTTTTATTATTTACAATGATTTACTATCATTGATTAACTAAATTTAAATTTGGGACCTCTACTACACAATGGAAAGGCGCTTTTTAAATATATTATACAGCAGAACAGTTACCATAGCTTCATACCACTTTTTTTTAGTTTATTTATTTATTTCAGCGTAATTTAATTATAATACAATAATAATATTATATAATTAATATAAGAGCTGTTACATATACTAACTGAGCTAAGCTCATATCTGGTTACGGAGTTCTTATATTTAAAATATAAATATATAGTAATAATATATAAAATGTCTTATACAGTTAAAAAGTTCACTTAATTTTCTAGATATACAATAGTACTGATTAATTTATATTACCAATATTAACACCAATGTTTCCTTAATTATTTATAATTGCACATACCGACTTCTTATAATTTGATTGATACACATATTCTCATCAAGGTAATTTACTATTTTATTCATTGTTTTTTATGTGATGTTTCTTAATGATATCAATGGTTTTATTAGACTAATTTTCAGGTAAACGTTGACTCTTTACATCATTTCCCAAATTGTTGAATATAGTTTTTACCATGTAATCGGGGGAACTTTTTGAATGTTCCATTATGTGTTTTTATGTACTTTCCTGTCTTGTACTTCCTTCTTCTATCTACTATCTCTATATCATTAAGTATGTGACTTCGTACGGATCTTATGATCATTTTTTTAATGTACAGTTTATAGATAGATAGTATGCTTGTATAGCTAAATAACTCAACTGACGGGTACGTCAATAGAAGATAGTAAGCTACTTTTATTATATTTTTTTGGGTAATATACTAATATGTACTAAATTTATGTCTGTTATATTTGTGCCACTCCAGTATGTTATACCATATAATACAATTGAATAACATAATGTCATATATACTTGTCTTATAACTATTTTATTAAGAAAACAAATTTTGAAATTATAATATAATATAATTTATTTCTAATAAAATTAAATTATAAGATAAAATATTTGGAATATTATGAGTGTACTATGCTTTTTGTATCAAATATCAAATACTTAAATGTACTATAAAAAAATCAT
Organism: Nasonovia ribisnigri; assembly: GCA_027563435.1. Lineage (NCBI taxonomy): Eukaryota > Metazoa > Arthropoda > Insecta > Hemiptera > Aphididae > Nasonovia > Nasonovia ribisnigri. Next base: position 42,310 of record JANEHU010003934.1, read on the forward strand.
ATAAAGGATAAACTTACATTTTATCATTTTTTTTAAAAATTAAGTACTATAAAATACTATTGAAGTACTAGGTACCGATAAGTAGCTTCAAAAGTAAACATTTTTATTCGTCATTTTCGATAACTGTTTCCTCTACTATTTTACATTTTAAATTATTGTATAATATAAACTATATAGGAAAAACTAAACATAGGATTTTGCTAATAAAACAAATTACCAACATCAAATTATTATTTAACACCATTTAGGTGACTGCTCCAACGGTTATTGTGTAAGACAAGTCTTCTCTTAGTCTCTATTTATATTATTTACATGGTTTTACGGAGTACATTACTACCATTGAACTATATAATAATTGGAACGCTCACAGCCCGTATGACTAATGTAAATAAAACCGAGCGAGTGTGTTAGAAAGAGATAGCGAATACTTTAGGTATTTCTATCTGTCTTTATTGATAATACGCCGTCCCGTATTCATTTTTCAATGTTTACTGGCATAAATATTGTACCTACTCAATGTCCGTCAGTTTCAGCTTTTTGTTACTTCTGCTTGAATTAACGACTTGACGTGTCTTTTATAATTTATATTCTATTATAGATACAATAAATTAAAAAATGGTGAATTTTTAAACCTAACCTGGTGTGTGATGAGTTAATCTAAAGAGCTCCCAATGGCACACATAATAAGTGACATTATGTAATGAATGTGTTAATGAAGCTAACATTAAAAAATAAAAAATAAGTACCTGAAGGATTAGCCAAATAAAGAGAGGTAGACATAATATAGATTATATGTGAATAAATAGAGTACAGAAACAGGTGAGGACAACAGTGGTTTTGACATAGACTGTAATAAAAACAACTAAAAAGATTTATGTTAATACAATTATTTATACCTTTAATATCATGAACAAATTTTGTTAAAATTTAACAATTTAAATACATAAATTTTGTAAAACATTGAACGTCAATACAAATTGATAAAAATTAAACTCTAGACATAAAATTTTATAATAAAAATATTATACACATATATAATTCTATATATGTATACATAAACCAATATACTTAGGGGGATTGCAAACAGACAATTTTTAAGAGTTAAATATTGGCATTTTTTTAAGTGTGTGGATGCGGGTTTTGTACATTTATGAGTAGTAATCATTAGTGTTTGTAACTGTAATATACATTCATACAAATCACCAACGTAGTGTCTTGAGCATGAACAATAAGGGATATATTATGCTCATATGTATGTACACTTAGTCAATCCTACTAATACATTTCTACAAACTGATTTGAATTTGTTAATGTATCTAGTTGAGATCAATTGAGCTATATTTTAAGATTTTTAGTTTAAACTTTGAATTTAAAATGTCAAGAATTTAAATGTTCATTGACATGATTAACAAAAGATTTGTTTGTTTTGATTTAAATAACTGATTGTTTGCAAACCTCTTAATTGTATGCCAACAATGACATTTAAACATCTGTATGAACATTTTTAATACTCTGTGGTGAACTGTTTGCCAATACGAGTTCATTCATACGATTAAACTGAATGTTCAGGGCTTCAATTCTCTCAGACCAAGATTCTAACAATTCTTCTGGGCTTCGGACTATATAAAAAAAATATCATTATAACAAACTATAGAAAGTTAAATAGCACAAAAATGAAACTTACGTTTAAATATTATGAAACCATCTTTCTGATCAATTGAACCTTCAATGCGTCCTTCGGATATCATTTTTCCTACTATTAATTCGGCTTGATATGGTTCTAATCCCAATAAGCGACCAAGTGACTCAATTTTTATATTTTTATAAAGTTTTTGGATTGCTTGAATATTATGTTCCGCTATAGCTTCAACCAATATGGATATGCCTAAAAAATGTTTATGATATTATTCAAACACATTTAACATGGTTAGGTACTGTAAAATATTACCATAATTTGTTTTGGCCTTCTGATGGGGCAACAACAATGTTTCTATTTCATCAACTTCGTGAGGTTTAATAATACGAACCAAATACAGTTTTTCAAGAATTGACAATCTTATAAAGATTTGACATCTTTCATCATCAAACAATGATTCCAACAACTGAGTTCGAATGTCACCTACCACATAGATCATAGATACATTTTGAAGGACAACAACTAGTTTATATGTTATAATACAGTTTATTACAATACAAAATGTTATAAAACCATTGTTAAAATATTAACGTTAAAAAAGGTCTATTTTTAATAGGTAGGTATTTGAAATGAGTATTAACTAAAAAAAAACTTAATCAAATATTGTATTTATTATATAGAAATCAAAATTTTAAATATGAACAGTGAAACCACCTATAACGGACATAGTAGCTAAACAAACTACATAACTTCTACAAACTAAATCCTCAAAATAGCAAACGAAACATCAGCGACCACAGTGTCTGGTATTTAGAGATTTCAATTTAATATCAAACTGCTTTTAGAATATATTTTGTGAGTTCTAGGTCAAGAAATTGCACACAAAGTCAATGCAGTAGAAATAAAGTAATATTACAAGTGGCTCGCGATTACAAAAACAAAAACTCATCATAATATTAGTACACTCAAGCCACATGTAAAATTATTTTTAATTCAAGTTCAAATAGTTTTCTCTTCGTCACGTGTTAAAAAACAGTAGGAAAAGTATTTTACAGTAAATATAATTTAAAATTAAATTTTATTTATATCAAAAGATTTTAGTCAGTATCTTTAATTACTATATATTGCAAACAGTGGTGTACCCGAAAGATGGATGGAGGGGGTTCAAACCCGGACCACACCATAGAAATTTCGGAGTTAAATTTGTTTTCCTAAATATAAGTTTTTAAAATAGTCAGGCAACCATAATAATAATAAAATAAATTACAATAATTATGAGTACCAAATAAAAATGATTTTAGTTATATCTTCCTAGGGGTGGCTAGCAGAATAAGTAGAAAGCAGTACCCTAGAAATCTAATAAAAAATAATGATATAATATATTATATATTACAAAAGAACTTCAAAAGTTTAAAATTATTATACCAAAAACTTTAAATCTGATATTAGATTAATTCTCTTGAATATTAAAAACAATAGTTAAATGGATTATGCTAAACATATAATATGCAATTCTCTGCATTAGTAAGTCAGAGACAATACGTCATGTCAGTTGTTTCTTGAACATGTCCTAATATAATCTTTTAAAACCTAGTTTACATAATCAGATAGATAAATTCCTATTTCACAATACTAGAACTTAATTATTTCTAGATTTATTATTATTAATTATTCAATTTGTAATATATACTGAATATAACATTATATATTTATATTTATTATTATTTATTGAAAATATCAGATTTAAAATGCTGAGACTATATCTAATGACTAGGGAACGGATTTATATGTAAATGCATATTTTTATTAAAACAAGATATTTAAGAATCGATAAGAAATGTTCATGATTTAAATCGTTCCTATTAATATGATGCTACTTTTATTTTGCATATTTTTACATATTTTGGCATAATTACATATTTTTACATATTTCACTAATTTGTAAATATTTTTAAACATATTTTATCATTTCATCGTTCATACGTTTTCAAGATATTAAAAACAGCCATTATGAACTGTGACGATCCACGTGGAGCAAATATTTAGTAGTTTTTATAGTCGTTATCTTATAATTTTCATATAGATATAATAGATATTAGATATCTTAATATAGTATACATTTATATTCGATTGACAATCGATAGCAGACGGGTTGACAGGCGATAGCAGTAGGTTTTTATAGTTAGTGTTTGGCTGTAATCATAATCGTACGTACCTACACAAATTTCAAAAATGCAAAAAATTAGTAAAACTATTTCGTCCAAAGTTTCTCAGTACGTTAATGAATTTCCAAACGAGACATTTAAAAGCGATGGTCAAGTTCTACTGTGTGTCGCGTGTGAAAAACCAGTATCAACAGCTCAGCGATCTTTAATTATACAACACATTGCAACACGAAAACATAAAGAAAGCATACAACGTAAAGAAAAATTTAAACAAAGCTTTTACTCGTCAACACCGACATCTAGTAATAGTAAGACCGTTTTTTATACTGACCTTTGTCTTGCACTAATTTGTTCAGATATACCATTATTTAAATAACAAAATCCTGATTTCAAAATGTTTTTGGAAAAATATACCGGTCAAAATATTCCAGATGAAAGCACATTGCGAAAAAACTATATTCGAGATATTTATCATGAAAAATTTTCTTCAATTCGAAGTGAGATTCAAGATGGGCCCATTTGGGTGTCCATTGATGAAACGACTGACGTAGAGGGGAGGTACATTGGGAATGTAGTAATAGGCAAATTATGCGATGAGCCTACTAATTCAATACTACTAAACTGTGAAAAACTTGAAAAATCAAATCATCAGACAATAGCAAAACTGTTTAATGACTCTATGAGTTTACTCTGGCCAAGTGGAGTGAAACACGAAAATGTACTTTTGTTCGTTAGTGATGCAGCTCCTTATATGGTGAAGGCAGGGAAAGCATTAAATATTTTTTATCCAAAACTAATACATCTTACATATTTAGCGCATGGTTTTCATAAGATCCAGAAACTTCTATCGCTATTGGAAAAGCTAAAAATATTATGCAAAATGAAACATTGAAAGATAATTTAATTTTCGTCTCAGTGAATTTTAGTTTTATTGCACATACAATTACAAAATTAGAAACAAAAAATACGTCCTTAAATGATAGTATACAAATTGTTGAATCGGCGATTGAAAAATTAAAACTCGTAGGCGAGGAGATGTTGTAAAAAAGAAAATTCATGCAGTTACAGAAAAAAATCCAGGCTATATTGATTTTAAAACAATCAATGACATTATGAGTGGCAGACACTCTTCTAAAAATTTGAAATTATTGCCTTCTGATATTATGCGCTTCAAATATGCTCCAATTACATCGGTTGATGTGGAACGATCATTTAGCCGTTTTAAAAATATTTTGAGACCTAATAGGCGACATTTCACATTCGATAATTTAAAAGAAATTGTAATAATTCAATGCAACAAATCATTTTGATAATTTAATAATTTAAATAATTTTAGATGTATTTTTTTTTTAATTTAATTAAATTTTTTTCCCACATATTTGGATGTTTTTAGCACATATTTTATAAATTATACTTCCATATATATGTACATATTTTTGTATTTTTATTACATATAAATCCGTTTCTTACTAATGACATACTGCGTACAATGGCATAAAATACACCCGGTATATTATACTGTAACATACATTTATTTCATATATATACATATATATATTTTTTTTAAATCAGTAATTATTTTTTATCTTAGTAGTGCTTATATACTCAAGCATATTATATCTGATAATCATCAGAAGAATGTAATATCAAGGTATTTATTTTCTTAGAGTTATTATACACTAGAAGACTGGTATCTTATATTAATAAAAATTAAAAAAATTGCTGAAAAATTGTAATAGTTTGTTACACCACCAGAGCTCTTGCTAAAAAAAAGTTTGGTATATCGAGGGGAACAAAATACTTTTAATTAATTGTTACGTCACAATATTTTCAAGGGAAAGATAGTTCCATTTGTATTATATTAATGTTTTAGGTATATCGAGCTTTGTTATATTGGGAGTTGAGAGTATAGCGTCCATAACTTTGGAATTTGTAATACCTAACAAGTAAAAATATGATGTATTAAAAATTGAAATCATCATATTTTATACTAAGATTATAAAGAATTGACTTAAAATGATGAAACAATTTAATATTAAAGTGAAAATCGGGGTAATACAACACTTTCCCAAATAATAATAATGTTTGAAAATAATTAAATCTATTATAAGTAATTATGTACGACAATGCAGTCCTAGTATTCAAAAAAAAAAATCATTTATATTGAGGAAAACATTTTCACCAAGTTGAAAAATGTATTTATTTCATGAAAAGTTAAACATATTAATGTAAAACAATATCACCATTACTATAATACAGAATATTTCATAAATATATTGTATTCTTCACAGTCTGGTTACTTTTCATGATGTAGGTATCATAATATTATGGTCGGTTAAGTAGAATCAATTAATCTGAACAAATAAAACCAGTGTTCAAATATCTAATAAAATACTGCATATTTGTATCACTGAGAGAATTAGAAAATAAACATTTTAGACAACGCAGACAAGCAGTACAATAAGTTAATACAAATTAAGTAGATGAAATTACTTAATATATATATATATAATATTATAATACAAATAATCACTTGATATTTTCAAACGTTTACAATACAAGGGAAGTCTGACCAAATAGGTAACTGCGAAAAACCGAAAATAAATATATTTTTTATGTACTAACGCAATATTAAACACAAATGATATCAACCATAAATACCATAGTCTACTACCGTATTCCGAGTGACATTGCAGATACAATTCAAATTGACCAACAAATATGGTCAACCAATAACACAATAAGCCATTGCCCATTAGGTATTTACTAATAAATTAATTTTGGACTATCTCATATTATTTTTAATAAGAAATGTTTTATAACACTTGTACTAGATTCTATCAATATTATATTTTGTATCTTACTTGCAAATGATAATATCGTGCAGACAAGCGTATTCTTCAATGCCGTCATACATTCACTATCTTTTAATGATGAACAGGTAGACAATTTATGAAATTCTTGTGCAGCCTCAATAAATTTCAAACGGAAATCCAACATTCGTGCATAGCTAACTTTATAGGTTAGGTGAAGATCTAAATTTATTGATAAAAACTGAAAAATAATATTTAAAATAATTATTTTTAATTAGGCCATCTTTGTATTTACATTTTATTAATGCAATATTTTCTGCATTTCTGCAGAAATTATAATAAAATTAGTATAGTACTCAGTCTATTGACATAACTGTAATAATATTAAGGGTACGTTCAACAAGGGTGTTTATTTACCTTTATAAAAGCAAATATTGATGAAGTGAGCGTTGAGACGTTATCACTAGGTTTTCAGGGTTTTTATTTAAAGCATTCTAAGTGCCCACGTTGAATGCACCCTACATATTATTCATAAAATAAAACGTTATCATGATCTAATTTGTAGTTAAAACAATTATTTTTAAACCTTAGTTTCATTACATAAATATAGATTGAACAAAATATGATTTTTGTTTAAAAAAAAATATGAATAAGTTTAGTTTACAGTTGTACCGTTCTATTATACCAATGTCAACCCCAAATGAGTGTTATACTTTAATTGTACTTTTATTGAGTATAAATCATACTTGCAACACTGAAGCTTTTTTGACGTAAGGATTTGCTAGCAATGGATCATCACTTTCCATATAAAGTTGTGCAATTTTCAAGTATAATTCCAATTCATAATCAACAGAAAATCTTTAAAAACATTTTAACTTGTAATAGATAGTATAACAATAGGTGTATATAGTTACTATAATAAATCAAGAAGAAAAACAAAATGTAGTCACCTGTAGTACGATTCTGCTGGGATGCTGGCTAGCAAATTGGCTGCTTCCTTCCAATTTTCTTCTTTCTCGTAAATGTACGATAAATGTTGACAAATAATGGCCATATGATATTCAAAATGAACCTCCCTCGGTTGCATCTAAAATAAAACCAAATGATAAATAATTGTGTTTACAACGTACAGGTACAGCAATATTTTCCTTACTTCTTCCAGCATGAATTGAGCCAATAGTTTATACTGTGAATTCGGAAACACGGGTAAGATACGCATACAGAAATCGGAGAGCATCTGACGAGATACAAACAGGTTGACGTTATCCTGAACAACTGAAACCGAATGCACAAAATAGTGGTGTTTCAAAAATAAAAAGTAAATACAATGGTTGTATGAGCTCGGACGTTAGGTCATACGTGTGTTAACATACTTAGTGATATATATATATATATATAAACAGACTGTTATATTATGTAAATCACTTACGGAATTTGATGACTTCTTTCAACATATCTACTAGATCCGCGGACCATGTTGAAATGACGTTATTCAACAGAATCCTGCACCTGTAACGGTCGATCGACAGTGTTATTGTTATTGTTATTATCGACATTGGTCGGAGCGTGTATCCACGGAGGACATGACGATTTAAACGAGCAACCGTCAAATCCCCCTCCGATATCCCCGCTCGCGAAAAAAAATATTATCTCACTTGGTAATCCGTCGAATGTCCGGCGAATACGAGTCGAAGATGCGATTCAATTCGTCGCGGACGTCGTCGACTGAGATGGTCATGGTGTAGGTATCCGACACGTGCGACCGTGCAAGGCGCGATTATATTATTATTATTATGTTATTGCAAAAACGGACGAGAATGAGAGATACGACTGATACGAGACGATACGACGCGTACGGACAACCGGACGAGCGGACGGCGACTACGATTTTACGCGGCACCCCGTGACAACTTGTTGCGACGTGTCGTAGGCGGGGCGGAGTGAGGGGCGAGTGGCGCCAGTGTGTTTTTGTGTTGTCGGCGGAAAACCCGACGGCGACGGCGACCGGACTACTCTGCAGGGACAGCTGTTCGACCGGCGAACTCGAATTGAAATTAAATTAATTTGGCGAACCGAAAATAAACGGACCGTGTAAACTGCACCGCGAGCGTTAATACGACCGTAATGGATAATAATAATTTATTATTAAGTGTTGCCGGCTGTCGGCGAGTATCACGCGATGATGGTAGCAGTGTCGCTGTGAGACTGCGAGTGTGCGACCGCCGGCCGGCAACGAGAAGTCGAGACGAACGGCTGACCTTTACCGGCGGTGATAAACATATTTTATCGATATTATAAATTATTATAGCGGTGTGTCAAAATTATTTACGATCGCTTTATTTTATCTCGGTTCTAACCGATACTCCAGCGTCTCTGCTATTATATACGACGGTGCGCATAACTTAACACCATTATATTATTATATTGCGTGTTGTATACTTTATTATACTGTGTGGTTAATACTTATAATATCGGTACTTATCTACGGCGGCGACCGACCGGTCAGAGGCCAAGGGTAGACAGATTCGAGCGCTCTGCAGCGTGCTTATCTGGGTTCTGGGCACGACGACCACCGACGACGTCCAACTGGTACTTATGCAGCTGCCGGATCGCGTTCTGCGTTACCGTCGACGTAATATTATTTAATAACACTTATCGGGGCAGTGAATTTGTAGAAAAATACGATATTATATTTTATAGCTTAGATAATGTAAACCGTAGTTTCGTTGAGATTAGGAAAATATTAGGTCCTACCGTCCCAAGTGAATTCAATTTTGAAACTTTTTATTTTGCTATTTAAGAGTGTTTTTTTTCATTTTTTATTTAGCAGGTAATTTGTTTGGCGTTTTTTGAACATTTTTTAAATACCTACCTATTTTTAATTATTTCCGTCAGTTAATACTTTGTACACACATTTTAAGAATCATTTTCTAATTTTCTAATAGTTTATCATAATATTTCATAATAAAATGAGAATAGCTTAAATGTGCATTAAATAGTTCCTATTTCGAATAGGACACGGCTGAACATTGTATCAATTAACTCGTATCTCCATTTTTACAGTAATTATTGTTCAGAAGAGATAAATAAAACAATTTATAGTTATATGATTGGTTATCAACACTAATATTTATAATCAATGGCAATTAGGTTATATAAACACTAATATTAAAATTTATAATCAATGGTAATAGGTTTTATATCATTAAATACAACTATGTTATTTTAGATTAATGATCGACATCAGCTAGTAGGCACATTACTATATTATTATAATTATTTTTTCAATAAAAATACTTGAATATAATATTATAAAAAATATTTAACAAACTGGTAGGTAAGTAATAGGACCTACCTGGTTACAAAATAATTTTTGTTTCGAGATCTGAGTTTTAGATATTTTATTTTGAGATAGGTACAACCGTACAAGGTTATATTAATCATGATAAAATGGCTATAACTTTATTGCTCTAAATTTTTAATTTTTACTTGAAACATTGGAATTTATTTTGAGCTCTGGAAGAAATTAAATGTAGTTATTACTGGTTTATGCACACCATGATAATTGTATAAACTATAAAAATTATAAAACAACTGCTTCAACTACATCATGATAATGATTTAAAACCTAAGGATGTTCATTTACTACAAAATTCGATGTATACATCTAGAAATATATACGCTCCAAATTGTCCAAAAGATATTATATACTACAATAAAATATAAATCCACTTAATTCGGCAATCATGCACCACATGGAAATTGTAAATGCGTTAGGTAGGTACATTTCAAAAAAATGTATTAATAATTATTTTAGCATTTTGTAGAAAAAATAATAAAAATAATTTTTTTTTAAGTATCTTTCAATAAAACCTACCACATTCAATTTGTATAAAATAATATTAATTTCTTGTGTTAGCTGTTTCAAAAAAATAATTCAATATAGGTATATTATTTATCATACTCATTGTTATTACAATCACAATTTATTTGAGGCATTATTTTCTCTGAAAATTATAACTTGGTCTCGTTTCCAGGGCCTTAACTTGAGAATATATTAAATAGTTAAGAAATGTTTTACAATAAGCAATGTATTTATTGGATTTTATACAAGTCGTCCGTCATTAGGTAGGTACTTCAATAATTGTAACAAGTAACAATTAATAAAATAAAACATAATTAATCATAATATGAAATATTTACAATATTTAGAATATTATAAAATTATTTATAACCATAAATATTTCTTGAATCTCTTTTCAATCCACTAATCTAGGTACATCTGATATATCTAGTTAATTTTACTTTTAAGATTCTGATCGGACAGATCGATATGAATGTATTATTTTACAATTTTATGTGTTATTGTAGTACTTACACGATTCAGAGTAGAATAGATGTTTTTTGAGGTTGGTCTCTGGTAGAAAATATTGGATCTAGCTGGTAATTTTGAGAAGACAAAAAAGAAAATTACCAGTGTTTTTAAAATAATCGGGTTAAACAAAAATAAAGTTAAGGAGAAACGGGAATTCTGACGCAAAATCAGTTTTCAACAAATATATTTGTTTCAAAAGAATTTCATACTATTTATATCATACATTAAAAATCATATTACCTAGGTACTTGAATCAATAATATACAACCCAAAATCTATACTGGCCATTTTTCAACGAATTAAGAAGTGAAGTAGGTACCTATGTATTATTATACCTACTATAGCTGTCCTGTGGGCTATGAGTAATATAATAATTGATTATACCTAGTCTGTAGACTACATAGATGGGCAATTCTGATAGCCTATATCTTTTTTATTAATATGTATTTCTGTATTATTAATATTGTCTATTGCTACGGCTAAGGTAATACACATATTAAACACGTTAGTATCTGTGTAAGTAAATAGTAATATTATACTAATATTGTAGTATCTATTTTTCAAATAATACATTAGTAGATACTTAGTAACATAAATAGTGTCATAGTGATATGCCTATATTAAAGTAGGCCAAGTAATTTTTAACTAAGGATTACATCTAATAACAACTATAAGGTACGGTACAATATATTATTATAATATAATCATTTTTGTTGGAACAATGAATACACCATAAAATGTCAATAAAATATATTTACCGCACCTTTGATGGAATAAAAAAAATTACCACCTTCAGTATTGTGCTCACTGCTGAAGTCGCCAACAAATACATGACTGCTAGTGGGCTGCTAAAAAATAATTAGTAGGTTAGTATTAAAGTGGATAGTCCATTGAGGTGTGGTAAATATTTCCCATTTACGTATTACGATACCACAATAATTCTAATCCGTCCTTGTGATACATCGTACGTACATATTATTGTAGTTTGGTCCGCACGAATAATATTAATTATTGTAATGTGTTTGAAAAATAAAGTATAAAAACAGGGTCAAAAGTGCAGAGATAAATTCGTCATTATTTGGGGATTATAAACACGATATATTGTGTGTGTGTGTGTGTGTGTGTGTGTGTGTGTGTGTGTGTGTATTAATGTATAATACTGCGATACAAATTACGTGTTCAAAGCACTACGATCATTCTTTTAAAAACTTATTTTGCACTTATTTTTCATACGTTTTAGACAAATAGGCAGTGGGAAATGTACACATACCTACTTAGTAGTTAGCACTTCGCAATCACAATGTCTGATTTTAATTTTAAATCTATAGAATGAAATTTGTATGAATTCTTTGACAGAATATCTAGGGCATTCTAGCTATTTAGGAAGTCAATTATCAATTTTTAATTCTGAGGCACCACGCTACTACCGTAAATGTTAGCTCAAAAAACCTAACATTTTAATAATTTTAACAAAGATGGACATTAACTATAGTTAAAAAGTTAATTTGTTTTTAAATTTTTAACTTAACTTGGTAGTAAATATCCTAATCAACTTATGAACATCACTAGTTTAAACTTTAATTTACTGTTGAAATTACTTATCTTTTGTCAGTTGGTTTAAAAATAATCCATGAAGTTAAACATTTTTTTAAATTTTTTGTTTTAATTGACATATAATTATTATATGAATAGTTATACTAAAATTAAAATTAAAATAATCCAATACTATATAATTATACAAACATTTCTGTTATTTTTTTGTTAAAACAATATTGTGTATATCATATATTATGTATATATATTTTAGTAGATTAGATAGACATAATAATATATGACCTTACATTGCTATTTTATAAAAAATATTTATATTTGTTGAGCTATTAACCGAGATGTATAGGTATAGTTTGATGATTATGAAAACTATTGAAAAGTAAAATAGGTATACACACACTGTACATTGTGATAAATGTTCAATAAAATTGTTTATTATAATTTAGTAAATTAGATGAACGCAGTCATTCTTTATGTGGTAAACATACTAGTTAAAAAAAGTTGACTAACTTTTTTAAACTTACATAATATGTAATATTTTTTTTCTAATTTTTTTTTTTAGATAAACGATTATACGTGTTATGTCTGATACTATAACAATACTACAGACATTTATGTGCTGAATTCAAATATTTCTTCAGAATTGAAATAAAAAAATGTTAACCAACTTAAATGTTGTTAAAACAATAAGTTGTTGCCGAATAACTTGTATAGGTAGTGAATTTAAATTGTTATCGATTTATTGATTCGTTTACGAGATTGACATTCCCACAGCTATATTCATTATTAAAACAATATTTTTTGAATTCTATGAAATATATAAATTGCCTACATTTTGAACACATCGAATCAAAAGTAACTCATAAATAGCCAATGTCAATGTTTTTTTGAAATTACAATCAAACTTCAGGAAGTATGTTCAATTTACTAGGTACTGCGCTCTTAGTAGATAGGTTTTTTTAGTTATTAACTAATGCGAACAAAAGTATATTATTTCATTTTCCGCAACATCTTTATATAAGAGTTAACAGCAAAAACGTATTACTTACACTAATGTGCATTAACTGCTCACGCATTGACACAGGCGACACAGCCACAATTTAAATATCATATAAATTGCCTATATATTACTCCTTATTAAAACATGCCTTGTTTCAGCCCCTTCAAAATCGTATTTAAAATTTAAATACAGATACAAGTACCTACATTCATTCAGAATTATTAAAATACATTTTAATATTACTTAATAAATTAACCTTACAAGAAGGTATAGAATTTAATCATATAATTATTTATTACTAATTTAAAGTTGTGATGTCACATTTAGTTGTATCATTAAAACGTCGCTATTTGGAATTTAAGAAATATGTTGTTTTAGAAATACAATTAAATGGGATTTTTATAATATCGATGATGTTGTACAATGGTGCATATTGTATATCTCTGTGACTGTATATTATAATAGGTACACTAGCAGTGCTTGAAAAAAAAAATAGAAGGGGGATGCAAAACTATAAAAAATAAGTGAGTCCCCCAGCATTTAAATGACTTATTGTTAAGTGGGAGAGGGGCTTTGCCTTCCAACTACAAAAACATTTTACATTATACAGAAATAAATATTGGGAGGTGCTCAAAACATTGAACATCAAACAATTGAACGATAAAATCTCGAATATATATTTATGTCAATATCTTGAACATTCAAAACCATGAAAGTCCAAATATTAAACAAAACAATAAATTATTACCGTTAAAATCTTGAACCCCAAAGATTAGAACACAAAAATTGTTACCATCAAAACTTTGAACGTCAAAATCTTGAACATAAAAATTGGTTCTATCAAATCCTTGAATGTCAAAATCTTAAATATAAATAATGTTTACATTAAAATCGAATAAAATGATTAAATAAAATTTGATAATTGATCACAAAATGTATTCGGTACAATCGTCGCTTATTTACAGTATATTAGGTATAGATCAAAAACACAATATGCATTTATAGTGAACATTTTTGGTTTGTTTAAAGACTTCAAAAAGTAGAAAGATTAAAAAAATATATACATGATAATTTTAACTTTTTTGTTTTTTAATAACGAAATAAAATATTTTTAAGAGCATAATGATTTAAGCATTTTTGTATATTAATAGAGCATACATGGTAAATGTTTAGAGCATTCCGCAAAAGTCATGTATGCATTTTTTTAAGGTTTTTATAATATTATGATGTCAGTAATATACATGGCCTTACATAACATTATTTTTTTCGATTATAGAGTTCAGAGTTATAACTTTTTTGATTAATTTTACAAAGTTAATAAATACAATAAATAAAATATATATAAGAAATAAATGTAGGTGATCATAGTCAAATTAAAAAAAAAGACTACCAAGCTAAAATAAAAAAAATACACTATATATCAGTGTTTGGAAAGAACGTCGTTCACGCTTACAAGTTCATATTTAGTGAACGATACGTGAACGTCACTCGTTTTTTTCAAACTGACCGTGGACGTGAACAACGCTTATATATTTAATGAATTTGAACGTCTTAAAAATCGTTCAAGTGTATTTAATATTAGTATATATCGATTGATAATAGGTACTATTATAATATATGATTTATCATGAATTATAAAAATAAATTACGTGAAATTCCATTGGGCACGGCTGGCCATAAAACAACAATAATATCATGATTTCCACTATTTTTTATTAGTTTTTAAACGATACATAACTACTAAATTAATGACCAAATTAACGTATTCATATTTTCAAATAACGCGAACGTGAACGTGTTCATTTGTAAAAAATATGAACTTGAACGTGAATGAGTTCCTTTTGAACGTTAAAGAATCAAATTTTTTAATGAACGTCTCGAATACTGAAAATAATAAATGATAAAATATGCTGTAGGTAGGTATACGGTATTTTCAGTAGGTAATTAGTAATTAGTAATTACCATAGCATGGTATTTTCAGTACCTATATCAACGGTTATTACCGATTCACGGTACACCGGTATTTTAAAATACCAAAAATACCGCCACCCTTATCATATTATTATATTCTAATTAAATAGAATATTCATAAGACAATTTAATCATAACGTGATATCATTATAATATTATGTGTGACGGTTCGACAATTCACCAAAAGGCTACTCGTAGGCCGAACGTTTGTTGCCGACCGCCGCTTTTTTTATAGTATTCTACATTAAAATGATTATATGTATATCACAAAAATATACTCAAAATTATTAATAAATACATAATATATTCTTTAATTGGTTCTATAATTTCAGACGTCATGCCGAGGATGTTATACTTTTTATATAGTCAAGTTTAACTTTAGCAAAGTAGATAAGAATTTTAAGTATCATTAGCGTTTCTTATGAAATCTTAAAAATTCTTAGAACCATTTTAAAATATAATTTTAAGACTAATTTTTTAATAATTGTATACGATTTTAATAAAGTATTGTTCGTTGAAATAAGACAGTTTAAGAAAAAAAAGTATTTAGTATTCTGGAATAAAATACAAAGAAAAAGTATTTAAATACAAGTATTCGAACCTAACTTAACAAGACTGTATACATAATAATATGTATTATGTGTTTCTGTGATTAAAGCGAATTAATTATATTTTTGTAGCTAAGCTATAATTCAGGCAATGAAAATCGAGATGACCTAGATTTGAGTTGAAACAGGTTAGGTACATTATACATTATAATCGATAATTGTATGCATACCTTATATGTGTATCATTTGTATAGCTTCCCATTTTAGATCTTTGGACGGCGTTTTGATTTACGAAACAAGTGCAGTTTACCACGACCCTCAATAAATTTTAAAAAAATGTACGGAACTGTATTTATTGAGTTAGGAAACAGAATTTGTAACTCAGACTTGTTTCGAAGTGATAGCATTTTGAAGTGCACCAATTCGGCTTTTATTACGTGCACTATCACTGCAATCTGCAGGTGTCGGAACAAATGCACTTTCCCGGTAGGTACCCGTTTTTTATATCGATATTAGGTACATACTTTTGATACTGATGACGTTTATGCAAACATTAATGTATGAAAATAAGTATATTTAATTATGTATCTAAAAGTTCCATCAAAATATTAAATTCAGCATAAAAAAATATACTTAAAAAACAAAGCTCATTAAAGCCGTTGCGAATATAGGTCTAACTAGATCTTAAAGTTAGTTTCAACCTTAGCATTTCTTAATAAGTAGATAAATAAAGTGGTTGGGGGTCTGCCCCCCCCCACACAGGTTACATCAATAAAATTGTTATTAGATGTACCGAAAATTAATATTTTATTTTATTATTAAAGGGTGTGTATAATACGAATCAAAAATGTGGAATGAGGAAGTAAACATTAAATTATTTAAAAAAAATTATTTTAGTTACGAATTCAAGTTTTAATTTTCTTAAAATATAATTGAACGAATTTATATGGGTAACATAAAAATAATAAGGAAGTCATTACAGTTTAATCCTCCACTCAGTATAAACAATTTTTCTTTTTAACGACTGAGAACATTTGATAAGGTATATCAGATATAAGTATATTAATAAGTGTATAACCGCGTATAACATTGAGGTAGAGAATATTAGTTCGGCATATTAGCAATAAATGTCAAATAATAATATTAGTTATTTTAGATTAATTTTCTCAAAATCATAATTAATTTGAATTGAATTTAATTTAAAATTGTACATTATACGAAATCGTCGTCAGGAATCCCGTTCAGGCTTTCAGAGCATCCAACAATTAATTACGACACTTCGTCAACCTCTCGTACGAACCGGATATAATGTGCTTCGTGGAAAAACTGCGAATAACTCGTAACACTGGCCATGGATTAGCTGTAAAACGATTGTTTTGCGGTGATTTCGGATGGTTCATCTCATCGATATTACTCAGAGAAAAAAAAATATTCGACAGTAAATTAACGGAGTTGCATGTCGACGCTAATTACACGACTATACGCACGGTAAGTAATTATAGCCGACGATTTGTGTACTTTTTATGAACCGACGAACGAACGCTTACTGTTCGGTAGGTGCACGTAAGTTACCGTCAAGAATGTCGTGAGAAGCAATAGAATAAAAGTCAGAATGTAGATGTGCATTGTGCCATTGTATATTAATCGTGCACTTGATCGATTACGACCACCAGGTTAGTTTCTGACAATTTGCGAGGCTCAGGGCAGAGTGATTGCGAGGCTTAAAATGCAATTATCTCCAGTTGCATAATATCATGATGTACCAATAAGTAAAAAGGAGCAAGGGCGCAAATAAGAGACTTAAAATATAATTCTATTAAAGTACCTACATTGTATTTACAACAATATGAACAGAATAACTAATAAGTAATGTAATTAATAACAACACATCATAATAGCCAATAGGTATACTTAAATTTAATATAATGATATTGAAAAAAATTAATAATTCAATAAATATAATAGGTACCTATTCCTAAATCGTAATACATAATACAACAACAATATGCAATTGTATTATAAATTAACCTTCCTACTTTTGAAATCAGCAAAATATGTATCGATAATATCAACATACAATAGTTGATCAGCAATTTCTTTTCCAAAGTATATTATAGCAAGTCGGAGATTTTTTATTCGGACAGAAAATTGAATTTTAATCATTAACTCGTTTTAAATTCGATACATATTCATTTGACGACAACTAATATATAGGTAGGCAGAGGTAGGTAGTAAAAATTACAGCAATATTGAATGTACATAATAATATTAACTTTAACGATGTATTTTTTTTTGCTCATTGACTTGACTTTTTTATTGTATCTATAGTATGTATCTAAAGTGGAGCCTGTCCAACTGTAATGAAGGCGCTGGTCAAGGGTGACGACAACGCGTACGATTCGTGAGACCCGCGAGAACGGTTATCGCCGCCCGCCGGATGATCGCACACGGATTTTATTGGCCGGTTTACCGCCAGTAATCGTGATGTTATCCGAACACTTCCACTCGAAGTACAAGAACACGTATCGAAACTTCCCGGAGCCGCCCGATAAGACGTGGTGACCCGAAATACGATCGAAAATCACTCGACGCGGTTGCGTCCGTTGGGTTTCCCGTTCTTACAGCTATCGTCGCTTGTCCGACGACCTAATGATATTATGTTCATCTCAGGACACGTCTCGGATTTTCTGTAGTATAGAAACCCCGGAGGATTTGATAAGAACAACGAGTCATCAGGTGTACGACTGCGCGTTAGTCCGATTCTTACTGAAAATCTACGAACCGTCGTGCCGTTTTATGAATTTAGCAGACAATAATAATTCGAACGCCCAATTTTCGTCATCTGTATACCTAGGTATAAAGATCTGAGAGCATTATACCCAATTGTTTTCAACGCGCTGTCGTTGAGTATTTAGAAACAATAGTGTTACTCGAGTTAATTGAACGACTTGAGTATCATTGGAAAAGACGGTAAAGTGTTGAGTACTAGAAAACTCAATATGGGTTGTCATCGCGAAGAATGTGGATCGTCGAGATTGTAGAGATTGTTCGAAAAAATCATCAAGTCTTTTAGAGTATAAGTCATCTGTAGACTGTAGGTATACAGATCTGAGAGCATGATACCCAATTTTTTTCTACGCGCTATCGTTGAGTATTTAGAAACAATACACGAATAGTGTTACTCGTGATTCCAAATTAACAGATTTTGGAGGTCTGCTGAGTGTTCGCGAACATTTATGGCGTCGTCATATTTTTGTATGCGAAATTGCGAACGATTTCTACAATCACATTTCGGCGTTCGACAGTATCCGGGAAGAATTATGTTTAGACAAAGTGTCTCGGAACGCGAGTTAATTAAACGACTTCAGTATCATTGGGAAAGACGGTAAAGTGTTGAATATTAGAAAACCCAATATGGGTTGCAATCACGAAGAATGTGGATCGCCGAGATTGTAGAGATGGACCGACGTTCGAAACACTCATCTAGTTTTTTAAAGTTTAAAAGGCGTGATCGATTTTTTGAATGTTCCTTGGACCACGGACGCCACAATTTTACGTAATGTAACACGCGTCCTTGTTAGATTTCAATATTATCAAATTTTTATTGTATACAAATACCTATAACATATAATAGTCTTAATATTATACAGCAGTCGTTAGTCATTACTTAAATTTAGAAAAAAAAGATTATTATTAAATACGTCTATAGCGTATACGTGCATAATTATTATTGTTAATCGTTAGTTGTTATAGGTAATCAGATTATCTCTCGATCGTCCAGATAAAAATAATAAATATTATATAAATACCTATATACAAGTGAAACTTTCATATAACGAAGTCAAATAAGCAACAAAAAAATTCGTAATATGGAGGAATTCGTTAAACAAAATTACGTATTTTTTCACAACTTTTTTTTTAACACGTTGACCTTACGGGTTTTTTGTCATGTTACTCCATGAGATTTGGGTGTAAACTAGTGAGATCCCATACAAGATCTCATGGCGGTTAACGTGTTAATTTAATTATGTAAGTATATGTATGTATGTATGTATGTATGTATATACTTCTATGTTGAATGTGTTATGTGAAAAACAATATCAAATATCATATTATAGTTTAATTTAGTTTTAATTTTATAATTTAAAAGAAATTATTATAGTGAGTTATGTAAAAAAAAAAAAATCAAAATACATTTTAATTTAATTTTTAATCTTAAATGTAATTTAAAAGAAATAATTAGTGAGTTTTGTTTGCTTATTATTTTTATGTATTGTACGTTTTTTGTAAAAAGTTTATATATCATTAAGTTTTAAAAAAATGTCATCAGCTGGAACATTTGCTTGTTATCTAAAACTATTTCTTACTACAGACAAAGCGTTTAATATGTCTTCTTCTGTAAGTTTGGATTGTTTTAACAAAATCGTACTTCACTTCAATCAAGCCCTTTTATGTATCTCTTTATCTACTGTGCTAATTGGAAAAATATTTTATACAGATTGTACAAATTAAAATTAATATAATGACAAAAAAAAATTATAAAAACATAACTGTGGTTGGTTTGTATATTAACCGCGAACCTAAAGTGTAATGATGCAAGCGATTTACGTTTGTTGCGTTAAACGCACAACATTATAATATCGTACATAGTATATATATGTTTATTCCGTTAAATAGTTTCATAAAAGTTTGACCGTCGACCATCGTACTCAGCGAGTACAGGGCGGATAGGCCATTTTTGGCCTACCGGAAAATTTTAAAGAGAAGTCATATATTTCAATATATTGCGGCCCGGAATGTTTGAGTGAAGATTAACAGTGCCCCAGATCGTTAAACGACGTTAGTTACATTGTGAAACGAGTTAAATATAAACTATAAAAGTCAAAAATTAAAGTTAAAAAACACAAATACTAAATAGTATAATATGTATTATCAACAGTGCCGTAAACGTTAAAGGTGCAGGTGGTGCACAGCACTATAGGGGCCCTCCGAATGTTTTTAATATGTTTTTAATATGTATTATATTAATATATTATAATGCAGATATCCTAGTACAGTTTTTTTTATATATTATATGACTAATACCCTACCTTTTACCTAGGTCTAAAAAAATTTTCACAAAACGCATAAATATTTTTTTCATAGAACACCCTAATTTTTTAATTATTTAGCTCTATATTTTATTAGTAAATATATATTATTAGCTATATATTATTATATTTTAATGCCAACGTGGGTCTATAAAATGAATTTGTGCATAGCAGTTTATGGTGGATATATTGTCATATTGTGCAATATTAGGTACATTAAGAAATTTCTGAGAATCGCGTGTAAACTTAAATATTTTTTTTATTTCTTTCCTATTTGACTAGGGCCCTCAATATATAAAAATATGCAAAGGCCTCCGGTGAGTTTGGTTATCAGTTATGATTTTGTCAGTCATATACTAATCAAATTGCTTTTAATATCGAAGTTGTTTCCATTTTCAAACATTTCAAAACTATCTTTCAGTTGTAATATAATGTTTTTTATAATGGTAAGATATGTGTTATTATCATTAATTTTGCTGTCTAGCCGTAGTGAAGCTCTTTTTTTCTACAGAACACTACATCTCCCGTATGAGCCTTCTTCGTGATAGAGTGCAATGTCTTCTTTTGTATGTTTTTGGCATTTTGCATGCGATACCTATAACCAGCGTTGGGAAATATCTAGATAAAAATTATTTATCTTTTATCTTATCTAGATAAATGTCAGCTCTGTTATATTCATCATCATCTAGATAAAATTCTAGTTATCTATGAGTACATATCTAGATAATTTATACTAATGGACTAAAAAAAAAATTTTTAATTTTAAAACTAAAAATATTTACGTTATTTTCTGTATAACATAAACCTATTACACGAAAAGCCAAAGTTTGGTAAAATGTATTATTATACCATGTATTTCAATATTGAATGTTCTGATATTCATTGTAAGTCTGAAGTTATAGATGTAAATAATGAAAAGACCTAAAAATATCTTTATCTTTATCTAGATAAATTATTAGGTTTCTATTACCAACACTGCTTATAACTTTGCAATCATTGATTAAGGATATCGTTGTAATAGTGAAAGAACAGCTATTACATATAAACATTATGAAAAGCTTATGTACGTATAGGTTATTGATAAGATATTGAAGCTAATTAAAATAAAAGTGATAGGAAATAATGAAACAGCACTATACAACCTCACAGGTCGATACCGTGTTAATAAGTAATAACTATTAACGCGTAAGTATGAATACATTTATACAAATTTAAGTGAAGACATTTATCTATAGGCTTGTATAGGAGTCGATTTTCGATATTTTATTTTCAATAACCAATATTTAGCTGTAAAGCTTGTGATATTTTACTCTTTGAATTTAAATTACCTATTGAGTTTAGTAATTAAATATCAAAAATTGACTCTTGTACAGGTATAGATTAACTTTTCTTCTATAATATTGGTCATGAGTTTTTTACTCTCAAACCGCTGAACATTCCATATTTTCATAGAATTTTACAATACTATTCACACCAATTTGATAGCAGACGTTCTCGCATAATGTTATAGTATTGTAACTATAATTTTTCAGTTGTGTTATGACTTTGAGGTACCTATAATGACGAAATTTAAAACATTTTGATATCCGATGGTTATTTACTTTAATATTCGTTCATGAATCTCAATTACAACTGTTATAATTAATATCACATTACCGGTACTATTTATCATGAATGACTATAATGTCGTATTGTACCTATAACATCATATAAATTATAAATGTGTAGATTATAAATTTACAATATTCTAATATTACTTCAAAGTCTTAAATGTTGTATAAGACCGGCTATAATGTTTAGAACAAACAAAACAGTAGGTATATTTAAGCTCGTTGAAAGTACACAAAAAACACAAAACATTATTGTAAAATCTACTGTACAGAATTCATTACGAGAACACAATCAGACGATATTAAAATAAAAGTATACAAAATTCAGAATCATTTTCTATACGATAACCCGTGTAGTATTGATCGAAATGTACGATTTGTTCATCTGCTAATATACGACATCGGGCCATACATCAACTGGGCTTCATGCCCTATTCAACTGGACTTCATGCCCTATCATGATACGCGCGCGAGGTATTGAACGTCGCCGTCGACCTCAACGAAGCGCTTTCCACATAATATTTTGACGCTAAAGACTCGTGCGTGCCATCGTTCGACGTCCAAGTCGATTTCCGTTCAATCGACGGCAATTGCCATTTACCACCACCACCGACCCGAGCTTTCTTGTACGACGATTGATACCCGTTCGTCTCGCAAATGGCACAATTTTTGTACGACGACTGATATTTATCGCTTTCAGAAACGTAAGACGACGACCACACGGGCTTTTGATTGGACGGCTGATAATCATAGAGTTTGGACACGGTCGACTGCCACGAAGATATTTTCTTGTCGGACGCTTGGTACACGTCGCTTTTAGACGGTATCGAC
Source organism: Nasonovia ribisnigri (assembly GCA_027563435.1). NCBI lineage: Eukaryota > Metazoa > Arthropoda > Insecta > Hemiptera > Aphididae > Nasonovia > Nasonovia ribisnigri. The sequence continues at coordinate 65,900 of JANEHU010003934.1, forward strand.
TTCTCCTGGCGCGACGACTCGTATATATTTTTATCGCCGACAGCCGAAGACTCGCACACGGATTTTTTTTTCGATTTCAACGATAAATCGAAAGGTTCATTTTGAAATGACTCCGATCGTTTTAAATTATCGCCTTCCCATTTTTTGATATATATTTTTTTCCACATTTTGTTCTAATGCCGCACGTTAATAAAATATTTATTTTATATAATTGAAACGTTATAGTGTTGTCAAACGTCACGTGGTGAAGCGTACAAGCAAAAAAAGTAAAGAAACAATATTATTTATAGTTTATGTATGATTGTAATAACTGACGCTCAAATTACGTCAGAATATTATATTAACACTGTAAACGAATCATCAAACTCGTGATGATGATCTATATTATTTATAATAATTTTAACTGTTGAAATAATAGATTATTACCGCAACGTTTAAGTCACAAGCACGGCATAAGATATACTGGATTGGTATCGACTAACTTATCAGTGGTCTTTAAATGTTTCGAAAGCCGCCGTAAGATACAACTAGGAGTAAAAGCGCCTTCTATACATGTGTTATAAAAAACACAATGATAAAAATAATTGTTCTATGTTAATTACACATAAATACAATATTATCAGTCACGTTATTTACCCCCCCCCCCCCCAACCATGTCGATACGTTCAGTATAGTATATCTATTAGTCCGTGGTCCCAAGTCAATTTCCAATAATAAAATGTATGCTGTTATCTGAATTCAATAAAATTATAATGTCATTTATAATTAATGTCAATAATATGCTCTTCCGTACCGCGATCCGTGAGTCACAACTAGTAGTTAGTAAAGGAATACGTTTTTTTTTTTAATGACATCTTTTTTTCTATTGATCTCGAATACAACTCGGCAGCAGAGGCCATTAATTAGAATTCTTTGATATGCAACATTCTATAGTCCTAATGCATTGATTATCGAAGATCGATCTTATATATATACCGAATATATTATACCGACAAAATCAAATTGTCAAAAATAATCGATGAAAATGGCCTATGATATAATATGTTTCAAAAAATATACCTAGTATATATGTATTTTAAAACTATGGCTTCAATTATATTATAATCGTAACACGATACATGAAACATATTTAAAACAAAAAAACCATAGCCTGCTATTCCATATATTTCCTTAAAAAAAAATCTATAAATGATAAATATGTTTTGTTAATCCATAAGAAATAACCATGACCAAAAACTTCACGAAAAATCGATGCAAAATCAAGATATTTGTATACAGTCGACAATATATTTATGTTAATAATAGGTACAATAAAATATAATACGAATAAAAATAAAAATTTGATAATAATATGTATTATATGAACTTCAATAATTTTATATTTGTATACTATATTTAGACTCGGGTCACACACTCACACAATACGTTATTGCAACATGCATCAAAATAAATTACGATGACGCCGCAATAACATATGATGCGTTGCGACCAGATATGCGTTCAACTATATTTTTTAAGTTTTCTAATATATTTTAACTATTGGGAACACAAAATTAACTAACAGCGAACAATTAATTTAGTTTCAATCTTGACTTATCAAGATATATATGTATAGATATAAAGATATATCCAGGGATCTCCCAGACATCCTCTGCGGTCCAAGTTTTGAACAACTTCCATCGGACCCAATCAAAAAGTCGGCGATCCTGAGAGAAGCTGAAGAACTGTTCAGGCTCTTTTACGGAATGGTGGAGCACATCGTCACAGAAAAAGAGCAAGAGGAAAGAGCTCGGCAGGCCCCCGCAGGAGGATACATACCACCGGATCTCGGAAACCGAAACCCTAATTAAGATTAAGATTATATGTAGCCGAAGGCAACCTTGGGAGAGTAGGGGCTCCCACATTGTCATATAATATAACTGTTTGTTTGTTTTGTTGTTGCTATAGTAGTGAGTAGGAGACTGGCCTACCACTAAAAACAGGATACGAATTTGATTGTTTCAATAAACGATGGGGGCCGGAGGAGAAGTATTGGCAAAATTGGTTCCTTCTCCGGTCCTCGATAACACGTAGAAAAAAAAAAAAAAGATATAAAGATATATAAAATATGTATCTCAGGATTGATAGTCGATAGGTACTGTATTACTACTATGTCTAATAAAACATTTTTGAAATTGTTGTGTGCGGTAGAAGCTGCAGGAGAACTGGATGAACCTACTTTTTCAAACCAAAGATGTTGAGTAAATCCATTCAATTCTGATAGAGAAAAAAATAATAACTTTTCAGAATTTTATGAAAATATACACAAGCCCGCCGAAAAGTTTTTCGAGTATTATCGAATATCCATAAGTTATTTGATGAATTCTTGGCTAAGATTCGTCAACATTTAACTAAAGAAGTTACTAGTATGCATAATCCTTTAAATCCGGAGGTTAGACTAACAGTGATTATAAGGCAAGTCGAGAAAATGTGTTATTTATCTTAGATTGTTTAAAATTTTAAAATAGTAAAAGTTATACTTTTAGCGTTAAAGTCTCTCACTAATCTTATATTACTAAATAAACTTATTAATAATAATAACATAGTAATTAATATAATGACCCAATAAAAATAAGTACCCTCCTAATTTTGTAACATACAAATTTTCGTATATATTATATGATATATATTTATTTATTTAACTATACTTGGTGGGGTTTTCTGTGCGCTTGATGTATCTAGTTGCTGTGATTGGTCTAAAAATGTATTGTTATGACTTTCAGCATGATATTCTGTACCTGAAATGCTGTACCTATGCTTTTAATATTTGTGTTGTTTATAAAATTTCCCGATGTTCAAAAAAAAGGAAAAATTGTAAATATTTAATTAGGCGATTATTGAAATAGTAAATTAATTCAATATAATTATATCAACAACTGAAGCAAAAAATAAAATAAATATTTAAATATGACCTAACAAATTAAATAACTTTTGTTGTAGACAATGTTTTTAATTTTTCTTTTTTTAATAGTTTATAGACGCTTACGCTAAATATATATATAATATAACATTTGAGATAAATGTATTGATTTTACAATGATGTGTGTTATATTCATTTTTTTCAAATGTTGTTGTGTCTGTAATCATGACACGAAATTATTCAATTTTCTAAGCAGCAGATCTTCTGGTATAGGCAATCGAATCTATATGGTACTTTGTGGGGTTGATTTTTTAATATTTTTTAACTACTTTTACACTTTTTCACCCAACAAATAAAATTTAATTGACATTTAAAGAAAAAAAAACGAAAAAAATTAAAAAATAGAAAATGTCCATATACAGCTCAAAACGATTGTTTTCAGATGTAGAAATTAATAAAATAAATACATGATATAAGTTTCATGTGTTTATGGTCTTTTGTTTTTGAATTACAACAAAATAAGATAATCGCTACAGAGAAATTATCAAAGAAAACTTCAAACGCTCATAAAAATTTAATCGGACTTTCTTACCGAAATTTTTTTTATAAGGAATCTTTTATTATACTTCAAAATCATAGATTTAAAAACATTTTTTTACTATTTATTTTTTTAAATCCATCTCAAAATAATTTGCAAATTTTCGAAGTTTTTACGCCTTTTTTCAAAATTCGAATTTTAAATGCTTATAAAAAAAAATTATAACTGTATTTTTAATATTTTTAAACTGTCATTGTTACAATATATTAGGAGCCTTGTGTTATATTTTAAAGCTTTATGGCCAAACGAATAAAATTTTATTGATATTTATAGAAAAAACTCGAAAAAAACTAAATAGGTACTGAATTTGTCTGTAAACAGCTCAAAATATTTTTAAAATTGTATACAAAATGCTAACATCAACATTAAGTGAAAATGATGTATCTACGGTTATTTGTTTTTGAGCTACACTAAAAATCAAAATCTATTTAATTTTTTTTCGAAAACCGATGTTGTGTATAAATTCCGTTTTCCTTAATATTTATTTTGTTTTTCTCCGTGCTTTTGAAAACTATTGGGAATTTTAAACTTAACTCTCCGAATGCACCAACTAGATTTATTTTCCCCGAGTAAATAAGATACCTATACTGTTGAAGAAAATTGAAGCAGTTTTAAGTGCCAAAACGGTGATGACAGACACACAAGTTAAAAATTTAAAAATATAAATAAAAAAAACACACATCATTGTAAAATCAATACATTCATCTCTTCGCTCAGAATCTAAAGTTAAGTTATAATTTTTTAACTACAAAATAATTGAAACATTTTCGAGATTTTGATAATAAAAAAAAATGATATATACTATGGATATTTATAATATTTATCAAATTTTATTATAACAGTTTATCAGGAACGTTATATTAAATTTTCGAGGTCTTTGACTCGTGGAATGCAACTGTATTTATATTTATAGAATATAAAACTAAAATAAAAGAAAAGTTTTAAATGTCTACAAATAACTCAAAACGGGTCAATACATAATATGTTACGCCGAATTTATGAAATTGCCAATTATATGAAATGAGCAACGCTGTTGCCGACAACGTGAAATCGGCAACTTGAAGTGCATAATACTGCCAAAATCGGCAAGATCATTCTTAAAAAAATTATCACATATAATTCAATATAAATCAATGTGTTATATTTATGATCTTACATAGTACACTTCAAATATAATAACTCCACGTAACTCTGCAGTAAATCCGTAACTCTGCACGCGGCAGTTTTGTTGTCTCGCATCCACGCCAACAGTGAATCCTTCAGCGTACAATTACCTCTCTCTCCAGATCCTTGGCTTTGTGGATAACGTGACCGACCGTTTACTGGTATTAAATCGGGCCATAAAGACGCTAATTCTGTTATAACACCGGCAGTAAATTCGCGACCATTATCGGACTGCAGAAAATGAGGGGCACCAAACGTCAAAAATATGTGTAGCAGTTCCGAAGCCTTTTTGCACTTTAGTAGCCGGAAAAATGAAAACTTTGTCAAGTGTTCTTTGTAATGAAGAATAAACTTAAAATTTCGGGTAAACTTTGAAAGTTAACAAAGTCCACTTGCCCACGTTCATTTAAAGAAAAAGATAAAATAGGCCGCACAACAACGCTTCGCATCATACATTTTTTTTTTTGTTGATTTTTACGCACTCCTTTCACAATTACCTATATGTAAGCTTTTACAGCAACCATTGTAATATTATAGAGTAGTGCTCCATTATTTTCTTGTGTGTTTTTGTCTAACCTCTCCGCAATTTTTCTACCGATTTCATGTAATCGGCAATTTCATAAATTTGGCGTAACATATATACATTTTATCCTGAATTGAAAATGATAAAATAAACATTTTATGAAAATTTCAAGTATTAACGCTCAAGTGTTTGAATTACTTATAAGTTATAACAAAATAAGAAAATCTATCTATATTCTTATATCTAATGTCTAACTTTAAAAACTCTGGTTAATTTTATTATTTTTAACAATAAATAATTATTGTTTTAAAATTATTTTAATTAAATAATTGAAAAGAGAAAATTACTTAAAGGACAAATAACGAATTTCGTTGGTTAGTTACTGATAATACAGTTTTTGGTGTACTAGCTTTGATCACATTATGCTAGTACATTAGCTAATACTTATATTCGTCGAAAAACAAAAAAAATTATTTTTTTGATTCTATTGAACACTAGACAAGATGAATCGGCATGCAGGTACACGGTATACTCTGACTGTTTCTGTTTATGGTAAATTTGTTTATAAATTGCTTAATAATCTATCAACGATAATATTATTAACCTAGTATTATATTATATATTTTATTTCACTTATTTGAATTTCGTCGTCGGGTTTAGTTGTTTTCTACAATTTCAATAGTCTGTACTGATTGCCATACAGGTCCAAACAGGTAAGTTTCTGGTTTTTCTTTAATTTCTATAATAATAAATTTCTTTAGTTACACAAAGTACAAACTACTAAAATAATAATTTGAATAAATTACAAAATATTTATTTATAATGTTAAAATTATTTTTGATTTGGTGTGTTCAACCTTAATAGTGTTATATTCTTATACATACGTAGTAAAATAATAATAGGACTTTTTAATTAATACACAGAAAAGTCAATGTAAAAATTACCTATTATTGGATCAATGAGATATGAGTAGAAAAAATATAACTACTTTAAATTGTTCAACAATTATTATTATTATATGTACCAGGTACCTACCTACTCCTTGTGTTTCATAGGTAACATATTATTATGAATTGTATTTGTGTTTAATCTTTTATAATTTATTAAAAACTATCGCTGTAAGTTGTTATTTAGGTATTTATTTACCATTGACCATCATAATATAATAAGACGCTCATCGTTGGCTAATAGTATATATGCTCAATATTTTGCGTTTATGCCGTTGTGTTTATAATATATTTTATTAGGCCACAATTGAGAGCGTGCGGCTAATATTATTTACTATTATAAATAAACCTATATTGACTTGTATTTTCATATAAAAACAAGGAGAACTATAATAATATTATTATCTTAAATTTAACTAATCCAATGAATAACTACTCAAAAATAACTAAATTTTCCTTTATTTTAATTATTACATTCAATCACACCGAAACATCATATTATCACCAGTGAAGCAGAATATTGTTTCACGGACGCATTAGGTATATTATATTATATTATTAATTTTTTTATTTCTAATAAACATTTAACACATTTTTACATTTTTTGAAATTATAATATGTATTTTGAAGTTTGTAATGAAACAGCGATCAAAAGAAAAAAAAAACAAAAATGTGGCTCGCTTAAACGAGTAAAACAAAAAACGTCTCAACGAATTGCTTCTAAATCCAAAGAATTTGGACATTTTTTTCCACAAAGATTATTTTATTATATATTGTTATGTACAACGATCCGCGCGAGGGATGATGTTTGCATTGTGTGCATGTGTATAATATTATGTGTACATAATAATATATTATTATATTTACAGTCCCAAACGGTCCCTTACGGTAACGGCGGTGACTGTTGTTGTATAGCTTCCTACTTAGTTCCACCCCATTAATTTGATGCATGGTTTGTAATTTCAATCGGACATATCGACGCCTCAGTTCAAAAACTGCAACAACTCGAGTTATAACAATTCCTAGTTATGTACATCATCTTATAGACCATTTTATAACGATTTCAGGAATATAACGCAATAAAATATAGTAAAATTATTGACCACGAGAGAGAGTTTTCAATATTTTAATTTACATACGTTACATAGGGAAACAATTTAGAAAACACATTATTCCCAACAAACCAAATTTTCAAGTTATTGCAGTTTTGAACTGAGGCGACGATATTACACCGCTATACACCGCCGATGTATCATTTATTTTTTGGATCATTTGGCTCTCATTTTACAAAAATATGGTTTTTCAAATGAATCCCTTTGTACTACTTGTACTAATACGACAATATCCAATCGACTTCATCATTGGGCAGTCATGAAAAGTGATTGCCTCACGTGGAGCCAGTTATTTAGTGTGTGTATGGAACATATATTATGTATATTATATTTATATAGTATATATGTATTATGTATAGTTAAAAGGCTGAAAATATAAAACTAACTTAACTTTTTTTGTAACATTAAATTATAATATTATGCATATAATAATATATGGGTACCCGGGAATTGGGCCACAATTAACCTTTTTTCAAAAAGGTATAGGTACGGTAATTAACCCAGATTTACATTTATAACAGGCAAACTCGGTGATTGGGCCACTATTTAAATTTTAATAAAATAATACACTAGTTTCAATACCTACCACTGCAGTGCAAACGAAACATTAGTACATTACTCGAAGCGACCTCATGCCTTATTAAAAGGAAATAAATTATCCAATATCAAATCATATAGAGTTAACAGGTGTTGTCATGAAATTAAACGAATAAAAATAGCCAAAAGCTTAATTTACAAAGATTATAATTTATAAGACATCGCTACAAATGCAGTCGAGTTTTTTCATTCGCATTCCAAAAAAAATTCATACACGCCCTACGCCCTAATATTATACTTCTATATATCCTAATATTCATATTTTTTTTAAAGTTTTGTTTTGAGTTCAATCAGAAGTATATTAAAATTAGAACATTAAAAGCCAGGAAACGACGATTCAATAAACGAAAAAATTATATAAAAATCTATGAAAATCTTTTTCTATGAAAAAACAGAACCCTATCGTCCTATAGAATAGTTGAATCTATATACGTGTTGACTTCGGTGACTCCCGAGACACGAGTGATCGTCGAATGTCGAAATCTCACTTCTCGTTAATTAGACTACGACCTGCCGAAATTCGTGAAAAAAAAATTGTATTCTGATAGCAAATGGTTTATGGCTGTCTGAAATTCAGTATATAGTTTGAATACCAGAACAGCCATGTGAAAAAAGTTAGTTATAACACACGGAATAAGATGAACAAACAATATTATAGTTGCCGGTTGTCATAATATTCCGGGAATTTGTGTCGGATTTATTGGCAATAATAGTTCAATGTACCCTACACGTATAGATAGTGATGCACATTTTCATGAAAATTTTGAAAATTTTATCATTTATCATATTAATTTCTTATGAAATAAATCTTTTGATATTATATAGCTATAGTAATAATTATATTATTATTCATATATTCATAATTATATTTTAAAAAACCACTCTACTATGTTTTACCACAGAAGAAGGTAGATATTGCTTGTGGCTCTATGGTGGCATCTACACATAAGTATGACATACAAATTGCCGTGGAAAATAAACCTGGTGAAGTTGAAGTCAGTTTAGATCCATCTGACTTGGATTCAGCTGAAAATGTAGAAGCTATGGTATCTATATATGAGCAAAGAATGAAGGTTCAACAGGGTGGGAAGAATAATGGCTCAGAGACCGAAAAGCAAAAAAGACAAAAACGGAAAACTGCTCAAGAAGCAAAAACAAGCAAAAAGTATAAGGATTTCAAATTTTAAATAAATAATATTGTACATGTGCATTTCAGAGAATATTAAAACATTGTTTATGAATCTTATAACTCTTTGTATTCAAATTTTTATAGACACTATAAACTGTAAATATTATGTTTTAACTAAACATAATTAGTCTACAATTAGTACAATTTGTAGGTATTGAACTTAAAATGAAATCCACTTGATAAAAATAAAATTTAGAACTAGATAAATTTCACATTCAATAGGTATTGAATTATGATAATAAGATAATCCATAAAAATAAACTCGAAAAAGATTTTAATATTGTGTTTGTTATAGATAAATTATAACTTGGATAATTGAAATAATATGAACATATTACAGCTAGGCACCTATGTAAAAATATTAAATAATTAAGTGAGGAAAAATCTACTCTAAAAAATTAGTTTGGTACCTAAATTAAATGTTACCTACGCATAGCTTAATATTAGTATGACATATCAACTAGTCCTAGTGTATCTACTATCAAATGACTGTTATAGTGATTTAATTATTTATTTTTTAAATTTTTCTTTCAAGTTTTCATTTGAATAAAATATGTTAAATGTATACACCTAACCTAACCTACACATTACGGGCATAGTAGCGTTTCTCAATATTCATTGTGTGTTAAGGCTGACCGTGAGCAGTTTGAAATACACAGACTGCTTTGTGTAGGTTCGTTTATTGTCAGGTTTTGACTTTGAGTATGATTTGGTGAATAACGGGTGGAGTATTTTACGATCCATCCCAATCGTACCAAAGACGAATTTTATGTTACATTTCATACAAAATATTTAGGCAAAACCACCTAATTTAATACTATTAATTTATAATTTATTATGTTAAGTCTCTTTCAGTCATATAGGTAGGTACTTAGTGTTTATGTCAAAATTCTTGGTAGGTATATTGTATACATATAAGCACAGACACAACTTAAGGTTTATTTTTTCACTAATAGATTTAGTCTGGGATTGAGTTCAAATTTAATTATAAATGGCTTGATGCACTTCATGCTCAACCTGATCACACGGCTAGACTATTCCAGCTGACAGACCGTCGACTTTACCTGCAAGGCAGAAAAAATAGAAAAAACAATTAAATCTAGTGCAGACTAAAAATTAAAATGTTGCTTAAGTATTCTTAATTAGCAGGTAATAACTAGTAAATATATAGTACCAGTGCCACATTTACCGATGATGCAAGGGGTGCATTGCACCCGCTAGCACGGTTTTATAGGGGCCTTCTTTTATTGAAAAATATTTAAAATTATTATAATAATAATTAGTAACTAATATACTTTAAAGATAAAACATATGAGTCTGTTTCTGGATAAAATGTATAATTATTATTTTGTGTTTTAAAATTTTTTTGTTAACAAATGAAGCAGAACCAATCATAGTTTATTTTTAATAGAAAAATATTTGGCTGAATCGTTAAATCGATTTATAAAACCGAAGGTGATCTCAGATACGACAACAACTACGCCAATATATAATAATGATAATACTGGTAAGTAATAATTTTGAAATAGGAGAGGATGTGTCTTACAGATTTTATTTAATGTTCTTCAATTGTATTTAAAAATATATGTAGATTATAGCTTATTATATAGTATGAACTGGTTTATTCTGGTATTCAGGTATTATAAAAAATGAAGATATTATTGATTGTATTGGACATGAAGCTGAAACATCTAAAATTAAAATTAAAATTAATGATTCTATTAGTATTTTATATTTTGTATAAATTAATATTATTCTTTAAAATAGGTACTGTAATTAAATATTTAGTCTTAAATTATTTTAGACAGTAGTTATATTTGAAATAAAATAAATAGAAGATCTGAAGATCATTTTAAATAAAAATATTAAAATTATTATGAGTAATTGTAAGATAAATTTTAGAAAGGTATTTGTATAATGATCAAAAGTAATAGGTTATCAAATTTATTATTCATTTATCATATAAAATAAAAAATTTACATTTTACTTACATTTTATGTTTTAATTAGGGAGCGGATTTCAATGCAAATTAAATTTTTTTCTGGATGTCCTAAAATAATGCTTTTAATATACAAAATTTGTTTCATACCTACATCAAGGAATTAAAAAATTTATTTTGCATTTTGCATTTTTTACATTTCTTAATAATTTGGTTGTAGAAATTGGTTTTTTTTAAGAAAATGCATCAATAAATTAAAGTTATTACCTATTATTATTCTATATATTTAACTTTTTTTTTAGAATCTGAGCGGAGCGATGAATGTATTGATTTTACAATGATGTGTGTTTTTTTATTTTATTTTTTATTTTTTTTTGTGTCTGTCTTTTAGGACAGTAAAAATGCTTCGATTTTTTTCAACAGTACCTTTTCTGATAGGAAAGTGAATCTAGTTCGTACTTTGGGGGGGGGGGGGAGGGGTCAAAAGTTAAAATTTCACCGTAGTTTTCAAAAGCACCGTGAAAAACAAATGAAAAATTAAGGAAAAAAACGGGAATTTTTACGGAAAACCAATTTTTGACTATATCGATTTTGGTTTTTGGTATAACTCTAAAAGAAATGACCGTAGACACATGAAATTTTAACTGAATGTTTATATTAGCATAAAAGCGCCATGAAAAACATATGAAAAATTAAGAAAAAAACGGGACTTGAAAATTTAATACAAAGCTCCTAATATATTCTTACAATAATATATGAAAAATATTAAAAATCCGTAGTCACAAATTTTTTTTAAAAGCATTTAAAGTTCAAATATTGACAAAATACGTAAAAATCACGAAAATGTGCAAATTATTTTGAGTTAGAAATTCATAAAAAATTATCTTTTTTAATCTAAGATTTTAAAATGTAACACATGATTTCTCATAAGTTTGCCTAAGTTTATCAAAAAAAAAATATCTAATACCAAGTCAAATTAAATTTTTATGAGCGTTTGAAGTTCACAACATTAGGTATTCACTCGACTTCTAATGTAGTGATTTTCTTATTTTGTTGTAATTCAAAAATGAAAAACTGTAGATGCTTAAAAATTTCACCAAATGTTTATATATTATATACCATACAATTTTGAAAATATTTTGACTCTTTTTGAGCTTTTTACGGACCATTTTAAATTTCAATTTTTTTTAGTTTTTTTTTATATAAATATACCAATAAATTTTTATTTTTTGGGCCAAAAATCATGAAAATGTAATACAAGGCTCCTGATATATTGTTACAATAGCAATTGAAAAATATTAAAAATACATAGGCACACATTTTTTTATAAGCATTTAAAGTTTAAATTTTGACAAAATTCATCAAAATCTCGAAAATTATCAATCATTGTAATTAAATAATTATAAAATGTTCAGTTTTTATAACTATGTTTTTATATAATTTAAAACAAAAATTCCAATAAATAATACATACTGTAATCTAAAAATCTAAGAAATATATAAACACAGTTATTTTTTAAGTTCAAATTTGCACGAAATTACATATTAAAGTAAATATTAACGAGTAAAAGAATATATATTATAATATTTTTACAGCATCACTGATAATTTTAGGTTAATAATTAAATAATATGAATAATATTAATTCAACTTAGCAGCTACCGTAAAATAACAATGTCAATATAATTTAAAATATCCTAGACTGATATACCGTCTCCTCTCAGAATCGTTTTTCGTATACAATATTATATCATTGAATTCAAATTTAATACCATCCATTATACAGTGATCTTCTTGTAACCTTCTGTACAGCAGAGCAACATCCACTTGACCCCCTTTTTTAATTTGCATGTGATTAGTTAGTGAACTGAATTTAAAATTGGAGTTTCCAACAGGTTGATGACCTTTTCAAAATATAAAATAAGTTCTAATTTAAAAAAACAAATGTTGTCATATCGTCCTTGCAAGCTTTCAATTAACTTCCCCATAAATATAATTTTTAGTGGTGAAAATGAAACTACTATAAAATTCGGCAGACACCTTTCCAAAGACTAATTTTATATGACAACCAAAATTGGAGTTAAAGTACCTAGAATGTGGCTATGTTATTCATTAGTTTTACATAAAGTTTATTGTGAGTCTTGTTGGTTTTTTGCGGATCGAAAAAATCATAAACTTAAATTAAATTAGATAAATGGTATAAACGACTAGCAACATTTAACTCAAAAAATTAACAAACATGAAAACTGTACACAACATTTTGAAGCCATAAAATTGTGAATTATATGATTGAAAAATTAAATCATAGATAAAGACTTGGAAAAATATTTATCTATAGAAGCAATATTTTTGAGAGACTTTTTAAGAAGACTTATTCAAATTATTTTATTTCTCACTGCAAGTAATACAACTCTCAGAGGAAATTAAGGTAAAGTAAATAATAATTCAGAAGGTAACTTTTTACTTACAGTGAAGCTTTTAACAATTTGATCCTGTGTTAAGTAAGCTTTTGTATATTGAAGAATCTAAAGTGAAATACTTGAGTTGGAAAATTCAGAATGAAGTCATTGAAATATTAGCTTCAGAAACGTACCGTATTACCGTTTTTTTAATATATACAATATATACAATATTATGTACAATGTGTACAATGCTCCTCACTTATCTGTAAGCAGTGTATATTATTGACTATATATAATGTATATGGCTAATAAATAGCAAGCAATGTTCTTTAAGGATCTCTTGTTTCACGAGCATAGGTGCAACTAGGGTTAATACGCTACGGAGGGGGGCTACAGCTTACCTAACAAATATATTAATTTAAAATAACCCATATGCGGCTTATATTTAAATCAATAAAGAATATTTTTGAGGGGCTAAATCGTAGTCAAGGGGGGGCTTCCCACTCCCTCCCAAGTTTCGCCACTGTAACGTGGGCTGGGGTTCTATAATATTTGCTTGCACACCAATGTATATTAAGTTGTAGCATTGTATAGTACCAAAATAAAGGTAAATAAGTACGTAAGTGTTCTCTCGTTGATCTTTTACAATATTTTAATTTGTTAGTGAGTTATAAACATTTTGTTACTTCATGTAACGTTTCACCGGCACCCTCGGGGGATAAATGAATTTCCCAAGCTGAAAATAAAGTTACGAATTCAAAATTTGGGGTCAAAATTGATTACTATTTGGCTACTAAATAATTATTAAGATTTCTGTGGAAAATTCTAACTTCAAATATCATAATAATAGGTATACTAATATTTAGTTATAAGTGGGATGTCAACATTGGCAATAAACATTAATGTTCTTAGCGATTCATTAGTTTGCACAATCGACTTCTGTTATTAATATTAAATATAATATTATACTAGCCAATATTCAAAAATATCAGAATATGATGATGTACTTTGAATTTTTTTTAAATTACCTGGAAATTTTTAATAATTTAAATATTACATTGTAATAAGGAACCACATTTTGGTGGATACCTAAATAAATTAAATGTATGTAACTATTTACAATTGATTGGTGTTTTTCAAAATTGCCCAAGTACATAGGCAATCGATCATATTATTCTGATATTTTTTAATATTGGCTGATACCTATAATATAATATTATTTAATTTTAATTACGGAAGTATAGGTTGTGCAAATTGATGAACCTTAAAAATGATTAATGTCTATTGCCAATGTGGACATTTCATCTTTACTTGTAAGTTACCTAATACTAATATTTGTTATAATATGACAATTTATTTCTAAGCTGTAAGACAAATTGCACATTTTATATCATATTCAAAATTGCAATAATTTTTATATAACTTTAAATTGCTATGCTAATATCTATATAAGTATTTTTAATATTTATAGTAGTTATAATAAAGAATTAAAATAAGAAAATAATTTTGAAGTACCTAAAACTTATTTACGGTGGTCGTAGGGTACGAAAATAATTATCGCACGTCGCAATCGGCCGTCACGACACTACTATGGTTTCTATGGTACCTAATACAATTTAACAATCTTTGGCATATATTTGTATAATAATAATAATAATAATAAATTAATATTATTTGAAAATTTTATTTTTATTTGACTGTGAGGCCTCGGGCTATATGACATCAGCGCCAAAAATGACATATCATTTGCACCAAAATTAATATTTTATAAGAGTAGTCATTTCGATTTTATAAAATTGTTAATAAATATAACAGAAAATAATTATAATAATAAAATTAT
Organism: Nasonovia ribisnigri; assembly: GCA_027563435.1. NCBI lineage: Eukaryota > Metazoa > Arthropoda > Insecta > Hemiptera > Aphididae > Nasonovia > Nasonovia ribisnigri. Next base: position 81,109 of record JANEHU010003934.1, read on the forward strand.
AATTTTAATAAATTGGTTGATTTATTAATTTATCGGTTTATCTATCGTAATCAGCTAATAAATTTGTTGATTAAGATTTAACGTTTGGAGTTTTTGAACGGTATAGTTCTAAATTTAATAACTGTTATTTAATATCTTTTAGCCGTGGTCCATGGGACACAAGTACCTAGGATTTTGGCGCTTTTTGCAACTTTTTTTTTTCGTAGTTACCCTCGGTAAACAATTTTAACTTCTTCCACACGTACTCGCAAGTCGCAACACGCACAATTTTTTACTAGGTATGTGAGACGATCCTTAATCGCATACTACTCGATATTTTTCTCTATAAGCAAAATCTATGAACCATAAATACGTTTTTGCTGATAAGTAATCATGACAATGAAAGCGACAACTAAAATTGGTTACTCCAAAATTGTCATTTAGGTCAATTAACCTTAAATTGTATAATAAGTCAATCATAGGCGTGTCTAGTCTTCATTCGCAGCGGCAGCCTTGCTAATAACCGGGGCTACCTTATTAATTAACAGAAAAAAACCCTAACACCCAAGGCCGTAGTTTTTAAAGCCCCCTCTCCAATGAAATATTTATATAATTTAAAAAAAAGTCTGAATTATATGTTTACAAATATCTACAGTGATCTTAGTACTTTAACTTCAGAAATATTATTCATCTATACACCTGGATTACACCACCTAGTTACAAATCAAAAATAATACAACAAAAAAATCCAATAATACATGCGAACCGTACCGTCAAGTTAAAACAAAGTCTTAAGTCATTATAGTAGGATTTTCCGACGTCGGGAAACTACCATTCAACTATACATGTTATTAACAAACTAAAGATAATATACCCAATTTTGTCGAGCATATCTTCCTAAGTAAATTATAACAACACCCACATAAAACTACAAAAGATTATTTTTTTTAAACAAAAGTTGTAACCTATCTGATTTAAAACTCAGTTAACCGGCGCTTTTCAAAAATTGCAGGGACAGCCTATAGGCACCCTAGGCTGCCACCGTAGACAAGCGTATGGGTCAATTCACTCTAATTTTAAAACTAACAGCACACTTTTGAAACCGATTAATGAAAATGTGCTATGTCGTACGGGTGTAAGACGAAGACAACACTTGAGGGTATAACGTCCTCTCAAAAATGCTGAAATCGTAACCAGTGGACAAGGGGATAACTATTAATAATAACAGACAGTTTTTGAGGAGTTCAAAATTGGCAATTTTCAAATTGTAAGCTTGCGGGTCTTGTAAATGACTGCAGTGAATGCAGTATGTAATCATTAGTGAGTGTGACTGTGTGTGAATAAAATACGGCATTGAGCGATTGGTAAACAATTTATAGTCATTTGTATGTACTTTTTGTCAATTCTACCGATCCCCGATGGACATGATAAAACATCTGAAAACTGATTTGAATTCGTTAATAGGTCTACTCGAGATCGATCAGTCCACATTTTAGATACCTACCTACCTACTTAATTTAATTATCAAATAATCAACATTTAAATTTTCGTAAATTTAAAAAATTCAAACAAAATGTATTGGACTTTAGGAACAACATTTTAAAAAAATCATCTGATCGATCTCATGCAGTAATGTAAATTGTATAATATTGTATTATACAAGCGTATTATACGTCATGTATAAAAAAATAAATTACAGATTATATTATATAAAAAAAAACCAGTGATAAATGGTAGGCCGATCATCTTTAATTATGTTAAATCGTAGTCTTCTCAATGTTCTTTATAACTGTGTTTGTAAATAACAACTAGGGCTCGGTTCACTTACAAAAAGTACGAAATATTATGCACTAGTGAGCTTAAAAAATTAGGTACAAATATGATCTAAAAACATGCACGTAATTTTTTTTTTACTCACTATATTTTCATAAATACTAATATTTTTATACTATATACAGAGTGGGGCACTGAAACAGCCGATTTTCAAAGATAAATTATAAAATAAAAAACCAAATAAAAATGTATTATTATTTATTATAATGAAGTATATAAGTAAATATAAGTATATAACATATGCCATTTATTTATATCCTCAAGATGATAGCCATCTCTTCTCAACACTCTTCTAGCCTACTTCGTATATTTTCCACTACACGGTGTATCACTTCCAAAGGCGTTCTGGCGATTTCTTCTTTGATTTTGTTTTTAGTTCATCAAAATGTCAAGGTTTCTGTGCATAGACTTTACTTTTAAAATACCACCACAAAAAAAAGTCACATGCTGATAAATTGTATTATATATAAACTTATCATTAATGATGAAATATGCACACTTTTACTACTTATTCCGTAGTGTCGTGATTATTATTTCAAAATATTTGGCTATAAATCTAATATAGCCTAAAAAAGCATAGAAATGCAACAATAGCCCTAAAATGAATATAGTTGATCATAAACTTCGAAATGTTTAATACAAATCAATTAATAAGTATCATTATAATTTATAATTTAAAGCTATCAGTAAGTTATCGTTCTTACGGTTATTTTTATTAAAGAAGTTATAGAAATAATTCACCATACGATTTTTATAAAATGATAGGTATAATATTATACGCGTATAAAACATATATATATATATAATACACATATTAACAAATTAAAATCAGTTTTTAAAAGTCTTGTCGTTATCACGTCCATCGGTATGATTGACAAAAGATTGGTACATTTTGGTTATGTTGTTGGCGCTAACTAATTCAATGATATAAATAATATATTGTACGGTTTTAAGTAACAATAGACCAATGAAGCAAATGTGCAGAGGTAGCACTCCGTAAAATAATATTTAAGACTGTACTGTCGTATACCTGTCTCTCGATGGTACACAAAATAAATTGATCATTCACACTATAAAATAACTTTATTGAACATAAAACAAAAACACAAAAACTACGGGTCTCTAGGAATTGCCACCGTCATAAGTGTCTCGCCAGAAAACCCGCACTGTCCCACTACCGTGGTGCTTTACATACTTAAATATTATTTTACGCAGTGCTACCTCAGCACATTCGCTTAATTGGTCTATTATTACTTAAAATCGTACTATGTATTATTTATATTATTGGATTAGTTAGCGCATACAACAGTTACAATAATTTATTGTCCGTTTGAAATCCCCTTAACCAAATAATATAATGCCCTTGAGTTTGGTAAAAATGTATTTTCGAGTGATGGGTATCAGTTCTTTATTGCAAATAGCAAATGTTCTGAAATTCGAGTATCATCAGATCAAAAATAAATCGTAACACAACACTTAAAGACCGATAAACACAGCCACGTGTCGTACATATAATAGCCATCAAAACGCTACGACCTAAAAAGTTGTAATGATAGTGAATGTAACCTTATAAGTTAATCGGGGATGATTACATTTTTCTAAATTCATTACTTATTAAATAAATATAATTTAGTAACATTACCTCTCTGATTTCTGTGTGAGCTTGCTTGTTGAGATTGCAGTTCGCGTTCAAGGTGTAACGTGAGGTAATAGATTTATATGTTAAAATAAATATGCACTTTTTTTATTAACTATTATAATTTTATTTAACCTTTTTTCTTTAAAACAACTTTAATATAAAAACTTTAATTTATTATAGACGTTTATAATTGTTATTTTGTTATTATGTCTTACTGCACGAACGATATGCGTAGTCTTTTACACTCGCCTTTTACCGTCCGTATCGTAACACACTAATAACGTGTCTGAACTCATTTTAGTCACACTGGAGTCCTTATACAATATATCAATATGTGTGTGTATGTGTGTGTACAATATCTTATCGTTAATAGCTAATAATTGTTATAATTATTGTACTATATATTTTAAATTTTAAAAAAGATATGATGGCGCGCACATCATTACAAAGTATAGCAACAACTCACGTTATGCTGCAAAAAAAAAAAACTACGTTTTCTAAAGATCTTTGTAAAACATTATTATGCGCAAACATTCCTTTAACCTATTGCCACTTTCTAATAAAAGTAAATACATTTTTTAGTGCAATTTTGGGTATATTTTACTACGATTATTTACCTAATCAATTTTCAAAGCTTTTTAGTGCAGAACTTCTGAGTCTTGATAATTAGCCACATGAATTAAAAAATGTAGATGTTCATAATTAATTGACAATTCGTTAGTAAATTGTTCAAAATTATTCAAAATTAAAATATTTAACTTCGGGCTGCTCTATTTAACGCTGTATTCATGTATATTTTAATTTGATATATAAATGAAAGGGGAGTCGTTTGGATAAATGTAACTAACTGTTACATTATCTTATAGACACGATTGGATAAGTATGAACATCTCTCTATAATGATATATTATTATAATCTGTAGACTATAGTAACACGGATAATATGTTTTTCGTCTGAGTGACATAAATATTAAAATATCTTGATTTTTCACCAATTTTTTAGATGTCATCGTTTATTGTTATTTACTAACAAAATAGTATTTATGGTTCATAGATCATTTCCTTCTAACCGATCACCGTCCGCTGCCCGTCGTCCAACCCTCGGATCGCGTCGTTTGAAATCGCGGTGCTCACTGACCGTGCCGAAAATTTCCGCGGAGACGGATCGAAACGGTCCGCGAGGTCGTATACTATAATTTATATTTTTTCCGGTATAAAGACATATTATTTATGTTATTATAAATTGTCATTATTGTTATAGAAATATAGGCATAATATAATGGTAATAATATGATATATGATTTTTAAGGTGGCGGTGGTTGTACATTTTTAAAATGTACGGCTTCTAAATTATGAACTTGAGAGTTGAGACATCAGCAAATTTAGGGGGATGGGTGGGTTTGGGTGGTTGATATGGATAAACATATTATGTGGCTCTCTTAATTAAAATTGTTCACCGCACCACTGTATGCGTATAATAGACGGTCAGTCGTTGGCGTGATTTTTAAACGCGATTGTAAAGAGAACGGTCCGATTTCGATAATTATCGATATTTCCGATAAAAACGGATTTTAAACTACTAGGTACTCGATTTGGGCTCTAAAGGTGTGCGAAAAGACGAAACGGTCGAAGAAAAGCCCTACGGCCGTCCGGCACTTTTTGCGATCGACTTTACGACCGCTACAAACGACACTCAAATATTAACCGCACACCCGCGGCTTCAAGAGATAGTGAGCTACGCGAATTAGATAATATATAAGTGGGCGAATAGGAGAACAAACACGAAATTTTCGAAATCGGCAAAATGACAAGGGAGAGGCGTGATATCGAATTAAAAACATAACAATTGATTTCATACCAATATTATCATTGTTGAATTAATGTATGGCATCATAATCTGGGGCTTTGCAAAGAACTGTAATAAAAGGGGTAATATATACGATTCCGAATGGAACGATTGCGAACGGACCTTTTCCGGTAGTAACACGATTGCGAACGTTTTTACCTATCTTTAATCGTGCGGTGTTGTCAGATTTGGTGTTAAACAATAAAAAAATTTTAAATAATAATTTTAAAAAGGGCGGGTAAGTGTATGTCGCTCTGCTGTACAGTAGGTTACAAGTGAGTCCTGTAATGGATTGTGTTAGATTTTAATCCAATGATATAATATCATTGAATAAGAAAAACGATTCTGAGCGAAGACGGTCAGTCAGTCTATAATATCTTACTAAGTCTAAATGTATTTGATGATATTATTGTGAATAAAGTAATTAATTTTAGTATTATAGGCATTAGTATTTACTATAGTTGGTTAAATTCATTTTTCTCAAAAAAATTATATTTTAAAATGCCATTGCGTGTATATAAAATATAACAATATATTCTAAAAGTTTCATATACCAACAAATAATATTTTTAAATTATATCAAAATAACTAAAATCATTATTCTTGGTTTAAATATGAAATTTTGTCTAAATTTGAAATTAAAATGTCTGTAAAAAATAAATGTGTTGATATATTTTTTAGATTTTTTGGTTACAGTATGATTTATTTATGAGAATTTTTGTTTTAAATTTTCAACACTTAGTTATAAAAACTGAACATTTTATAATTTTTTAATTACAATGATTTATAATTTTCGAGATTTTGACAAATTTTGTCAAAATTCGAACTTTAAATGCTTATAAAAAAAAATCGTGCCTATGTATTTTTAAAATTTTTCAACTATGTTGTAACAATATATAAGAAAGCTTGTATTAAATTTTCAGACTTTTTGGCCCACCAAATAAAATTTTATTGACAATTATAAAAAAAAAAACTAAAAAAATTGAAAACTAAAATGTCTGTAAACAGCTCAAAACAAATCAAAATATTTTCAAAATTGAATGGTGTATAGAAAATGAGAATATAAACATTTAGTGAAATTTTCATGCATCTACAATTATTCGTTTTTGAATTACAACCAAATAAGAAAAACGCTACATGAGAAATCGAGTGAATATCCTATGTTGTAAAATTATGAACTTAAAACACTCATAAAAATTTATTTTTAATTGCTTTTAGATATTTTATTTTTGATAAAAGTAGAAAAACTTACGTTAAATCTTGTGTTAAAATTTAAAACCTTAGATTTAAAAAAAAAAATTTTTATGAATTTTTAACTCTAAATAATTTTCAAATTTTCGTCATTTTTACGTATTTTGTCAAAATTTCAACTTTGAATGCTTAGAAAAAAAAGATTTTTAATATTTTTCATGTGCCTTTGAAACAATATATTAGGAGCATTCTATTAAATTTTCAAGAATTTTTAACGAATAAATAAAATGTTATTGATTTTAAAAAAAAAAAAACCAAAAAGATTGGAAATTTAAAATGTCTGTAAACAGCTCAAAATAAGTCAAAATATTTTGAAAACGGTATGGTATATAGAAACTGCTTATATAAACATTCAGTAAAAATTTCATGTATTTACCGTCATTTTTTTTAGACTTACACCAAAAACCAAAATCGATTTTATCGAAAATCAATGTTGCGTAAAAATTCCCGTTTTTTCCTTAATTTTCCATTTGTTTTTCACGGTACTTTTGAAAACTACTGGAAAATGTTTACTTTTGACCCCCCAAAGTACCAACTAGATTCACTTTCCTATCAGAAAAGGTACTATTGAAGAAAATCTAAGCACTTTTACTGTCCCAAAACGTGATGACAGACACAAAAAAAAAAATAAAAAAAAATAAAAAAAAAACACACATCATTGTAAAACCAATACATTCATCGCTCCGCTCAGAATCTAAAATAGGTTATCAAATAGTAATAATATAAGGGTTTTCCGCTATTACGCCGGGCGATAACTATCAATGGTCCAGAGAGCTTTCATAGGACGTACAATGGTAAGTTGTATAGCCCCCATCCGCCAACACACGTCATGATATCAGGGTTAAAAGAAACACAAGCTCAAACTTTGACAATAATAAATTAAATTAAAAACAACGTACATAATCCTATGGCCAAAAAAGATAAATCTAAAATTGAATTAATTAATTATAAAATACACAAGGATCTAATTTTATATTTAAGAAAAACTGGTAATTCCTATACCAGGGAAAAAATTTAAAAAAAGCAAAAATGTAGAAAACAATTTTTAAAAACCATTATTTTGTATATATTATTTTATTTATTTTTCAGCTTTTAACGTAACATTAACACGTAGATTTTGTAACAGCATTATTAATATTTATAATTAAATTATATTTTATTTTATTTTAGTTTGTAACGTAGTTGTTGTTTTCATTGTGTAATTAATATCAATAGTTTTTATTAAAAAAAATATTTTGTAAACTTGGCAACGTGGTCTATAAAAACGTTCGCAATCGTTCGATTTTCAGCTAAAAAACCAAATTCTCTGATAAGCGTCATTCGTTCGCAATCGTGTTGTACCCTAATAAAAGAACTATCCAAGCTTTTCAAAACATTTGTCAACGTGTAATCACTGGTGCACCCTGGTTCGTCTCAAACGAGTCATTAAATTCCGACCTCAAACCATCCATTAATGAAACTGCTTCTATCTTCTACAAGCGCTTCCACTCCAAACTGCGAAATAATCCTAACCAACTAATAAACAAATTAGCCTCACTTACACTCCCTGGCAACCCAACTAGACGCCTCAAAAGGAACTGGTGCCGCGACTTGATAACTTAAAGTTTAAATACTTAATAATATTCAGGGGTGTCACAAATGTGTGATTTCCTCCTCATGTGTATAATATAAACTGTGAATTATCTGTAAAATATTTATATTACTTATTGTACTCAATAAGTATAGATTGTAATTCTTCATAATAAAGTCAAATATATTTTGAAAAAAAAGTTCAAATTTCGACAGTAACACTCACTATTTTTAAATTCTCATCACAAATCTGTTTTTATATTATACCTAACATGCATGATAGTAAGTAATTTATATTATATTATAAACATATTTTCAAAGCAAACAAACCTATTTTTTATTACATAGGTATAACAATACTAATTTAATTTTGAAAAAATGTGTTAAATGTGATATTAAAATGTCTCACATATTGTTTATGATAGAATGGTAATTTTTTCTGATTACTTCACAATATAAATGTTCAGGATAAGTTATTTAACATAATATTATACCTATACTAACTTTGAAGTGTCTTAACTTCAAAACTAAGCCCGAGCGCCAAACTCTGGCTCCACCGCCATTTTAAGTGAGCTCAACTACAAAAAGTATCAAAAATAAAAATTGGAAAAAAAAAGTTGTCTCGTAAAGTAGAAATATAACACAAATCTGTGTCGAGTTACGGCCTTCTGGCCCAACAATTAAATAATGGCTTAATAAGAACTAAGAAGCTTGTTTGGCACAACCAATCGATAGGATAATAATAGTATAAAAACGTACCTACAATTTGTCGGTGCTCTGCTGGCCAACTGCTACAGGGATCTATACACTTACTCAGTACTCACTTCGGTCTGCGACACACACTTATTATTACTCACTGCGACAAAATTGCAAAACCTTATAGTGAATAATATAATATACTATATAGCGTCGTCGGTGACTTATTGTTTACAGCGTGAATTATATTATGATAGTATAATAATATCATAATTCGAGGTTTACAGTCTAACTCGATAATCAATATTACGTAGCTGATATTGTCGTCCCTCCTCCGACGATTTCGGGACTACAACACTACTACAACTTTTGCCAAAAGTTATATAATATCTCCGAACAGACAATTTATCCAATATAATGTTAATGTGTGCGGTGACTGTTATCAGTTATCAGTTCACTATTGGAAAACTGGAAAGATAATAATAATATAGTCAACTACAACCACTGGAATTAAATAGCTATACTTTGTCCGCGGTCGATGAAATAACAATTAATATTGATCGTTGCCACACCCACGTCAAAAAAGTGTTCACCCTTTTTAGTTTTTTACCGTCACCTTGATTGAGTACTTTTACTGTCGCGGTTGGGCCAATCCACGATCGTCGTTTGTGCGGCTAACCACTTGCGGATGTCGTGAAGGAGATCGCACGGCTCGCGTTATTCTATTCGGCGATCGATCATTTTCATTCTTTTATTTTTGCCGGTGCCCACCATGGCACCATTGTATGTATTCTGTGGTTCTACCGTAACGGGATAGCCTAAACAATATCGTAAGTATTAGCATTGAGCATAATAGGTATACAAAATAATATAGTACAACTCGGGTGCGAGAAAGTGTGAATGTGATTTTATTTATCATAATATTTATAAAAAAAAAATTGGTACATCGTAATAACATTATATTATTGTGATAATGTGGTTTTAAATTTTAATGCTTCGGAATAATGCGAGACATTACAGTCTAGAAGTTTCACTCGTTTGTATTCGTTTTAGTTAACTACTCGGCTCAACACCATAACGCACTTCAGACTTTGTTGAATCGAGCTTCTTGCCCGTCCTTTCAATCGATCCATAGATCCAACACAGCTGCTTCAAACAACACGTGAACAATGGTGGGTAATATTGACACATCACCCGAAGAATACACAACTTAAACGACGGGTGAGTACACCAATACACCATCATACTAGATAGCATAACTTTAAAGTAACTGCCCAGGTTTAGAGTATACATTTATTAATAACTATCAATGTTGGTTCTAAAGTTTTAACTGCTAGGTTTTGCTAAGTCCAATTATTGTAAGCCACTAACAAATATATTTACTCATTAATTATTCAAACCTCAACTGTAGGAAAAAAATAATCAAGTAACTCAAACTCATTCTCAAATATATTTCATATCCTATTTTCAGTATTGTGTAACACAAATTACAAATTACTGTAACAAAATTACTTTTTCAGTTACCCTGTGGTAATTTGTATAGATTAATGTGTTATTTTCCAAATTATTAAAGTAAGTTATGACTAGAGAATTTGTGGCAAAACCTATGGGCTAGGATATTCGAGATAAATTAAAAATCAATTGAATTTATTTATTTACGATTTCAAAACTTTTAGATAATAATCAACAATATTATTAAAGATCTCAAGAAATTATATATATTACATATTTTATTTATGAATAATATTTAGTCTTTAACAATGTACTTTCATCATCAGTGTTATACCTATACTTATATACAATTTATATAAAAGTATAGGTAACGCTATAACATATAAAATTGTAAGTACCATTACTTATTAGTTTTGACTACCTACTTATCAAAAACCTATTTATCTATGATGGACTGATATTGTAATATATTTTTTTTTAAATTAATGTTATTAATACAACCTTTATATTAATTTATTGTTTAAAACAATATGTAACAGATTGTGGTAGTAGAAACTATAGTTTAAAAAAAGTATATGATTATAACTATATGTACTATAAACATAATGCTGAATACAGTTAGGTACTTATTATTGGTGTGTGGTACTTACAACTACTTTCAACTACTTTATACTTATTAATTAAAAATTTTAAATTTATTAACAACATTTTTTTTTTGTAGCTGTGTTATTAGGGTTACTTATATTGATGGCTATTGTGATAATCAGAATAGCATAATTTCTATATCATCTAAACACATTTTCAAAAGATGGTTATGTTAAGACCAAAAAAATATAAGATGTTTGTGATGTACCGCCCATTGAAGATTTAAAAAGATCAGTAACAAAGCTAAATATCAATCAATCGGAGGTAAACAAAATGTTGATACTTTAAGGAGAAGATTTAAAAAGATCAGTAACAAAGCTAAATATCAATCAATCGGAGGTAAACAAAATGTTGATATTTTAAGTTTCAAATTTAAGATAAACTACTTTTGATCTAATTTAAAATTATACTTGATTATTTTCTGATAAAAATCATAATAATTACATTGTTATTTTATTTCAGTTATTGTTGAAGCATTTTTAAATCATTTTGCATTGGATTTTGACTGTGCTATTTGTGGTAACCAGCTTATGGTTGCAATGGGCATGTAGATAATAATAATTAGTTAGCAATATTTCTTGCAGGGCTAGTATAAAAAGTATGTACTATATTAAATATGTATATGCAGACATACAGTGTCATTCTGGCTATCAATTTGGCCCTTGGGCCATTAAAGTTGAATTAACCCAACGTGGCAATGTTGCTTATAAACTTTAAATAAAGGTATCAAGTAGGCTAGCACACTGCTGTAAGCCGTACAGTGTGGAGTGTACCTTGTATAATTGCGTTTATCACAGCTATATATGTGTTAAACTTGTATTCAATGATATATTGTGTGAAATGAAAAACAATTCTGAGTAAAGAGAGTTTTTTTTTATAAACTAAGTTTCTGTAGAGTTCAGGCACCAAAATAAATTTTAAAAACCATTCTTCACTTCAGTCAGAATCTAAAAAAAATAAATTCCATATTAATTGCAATATCATTTTTTAATTTAAGTTGGATACAATTTTAAAAGTTTATTAAATCAGTTTTTACATTTTATGTATATGAATGTATTTAAGTGATTTAAAGGAATACATTTACTATGAAGATATTATCAGTGGTACGACACTATCTTTCTGTACTAAATAAATGGGGGATCTTGAGCCTCTGACTGCGTACTTTCCCAAGTTTTGATAGGAAATTAAATAATTAATAACAAAATAATTTAATTTATTTCCAAATAGTTTTATTGATTTTAATTAAAAGTTTGACAATATTTGTATTTTTCTACAGCCTTTGTTTGATCCGGTGCTGTGATGAAATTTATTTGTATGTGTCAGTGTACTATAAATTTTATCCATATAAAAAGGATTACTAAAAATTCATTTGGGGAACTATCACACAGATGAGTAAAAAAATATTATTGATCATATTATCATTTAATTTCTGTCCTACATGTTCCTCTAGCATTAAGTGTTTTAAAAATGTATTTTGCTCTGGCAATTCTAAATTTTGATACACTGTTTTCAACAGGCAGTGCTTGCACTTTTATTAAGGGACTATTCCAGTAATTAATACTTTTACCTTTGATATGGAAGCTTCGTCTAAATTTGCTAACACACTATCTAAATCATCGATGCAATCAGCATTTTGATAAATTAATATGAAGTCGAAGTAAGCCTGACATTTTTTTCCAAGTTAAACAATGTTTGAAGGTGAACTTTTTCTGCTACTTCATTACCAGAATGAAATTTATATGAAAAAAATTATTTCTTGAAGCTTTCAATAAAAGTGGGGAATCAAACATAAAGATAACCTATTTAGTACCTACATTGAAGTATGGTTTACTAGGAGATATACCTAATGTTGTTGCAAAACGTTTAAAGTTGGAACCAAGGTCAGAAATTAAAACCTTAACATTAAATTAAATTTGATTCTAATCTTATGGTTAAAAGTTATATTTTTAAATCATCACCAACACAGCTAGTGCTAACAAAATAAAATACTAATGATTACTTCCATTTGTGATTTAAACATCTGATCATGATCACTATGACAAATTTAGCTAATTCATAAGTTTTGATAAATCCAGTATCCTGAAAGCCGTGAATTACACCTTTTTTATATAATAGTAAACAAAAGATTTAAGTGACATTTTAATGTTTTATTCAATAATTATTATTGTATATTTAAAATTGTATTTTTGAATTCCAAAGTATATGTAGATACAATTAAACAAAGCACTTAGCAAGCAGTCAACATATCTGTGATCATGATAAAATTATTTAGTGACTTAGGAGGATATCGCATCATGTGTTGTCTCCGTCTTACAAGTGTGTAACATAGCAAATTTTATGCTCAGCAGAATCAAACATTTAATTTGTCTGTTACAAATGTGTTTTGAAAACACAAACGTTGAAACATCAAATTATTTATAGACTATAGGTATAGTATATTACAGGCTATATACTATAGTACTATACTGATGATAGTCACAGGCTCGCAGTTATATCCAAGGCTTGATGAGACGGTGCATTTAAAATTCACGTGTGGGCTTACCACCATGTGAGGTTCAACTTCCCCGCGTTATCAATGTAGGAAATTTACTACTAGATAGAAGATATTAATTTACAGAAAATATATAAATTTTGATCGTTTTAATTGAAAAATTGTCCCATTTCTGAGTTACCACCTACTCGAATCCTCCCTATTGTCGTCATTTTATGCATATGTATCCCATATAAAATATTTATTCAGGTACCTACCAAAATATTATACCAATATTGTATGTTAATAACAAACATTTTTCATACACCTGTTCTTACACACGTACGACATAGTAAATGTTCGTTCGCTAGTTTCAATAATAGAGTGCTGTCAGTTTTGATATTACAGTGAATTGACCTATTATCCTTTTATACTACCTATTTTTAAGTAACTACATTATCTGGGTTCTCTCGTTGGTTTTTTACTATATTAACATTTTTTAAGTGAGTTATGAGTGTGTAAACATTTATATTTTAAAATGCTCATAATTTACTGAAAAATTAAAATATAGTAGAAAACCAACGAGAAAAAACGGATAATGTAGTTACTTAAAAGTTTGATAATAGATCAATTCACTCTTATATAAAAACTGACAGCACTCGTATTGAAATTATCGAACGAAAATTGTCTATATCATCCGAGTGTAAGACGGAGACGACAAATACGGGTCTTCTTAATATTAGGCAAAATTAGTAATATTATCATTTATTTTACATAAATAATGAATCTACATACTTGGAAACAAATTTAGTTTAAAAGAATAATAATTACGTTGAATATAGTAAAACATGTACATTTGAAACAATAAAAAAATAAATATAAATAATATACAACATTTTGAGTGTTTAAAAAAAATTATATTTATAAAATAAAATAAAACTTGTAGGCTAAAAAAGCGTGAAAATTGAATAAAAGACTTCTGATAAATATATCAGAAGACAGAAACAAATAGTTTCTATAGCGCAGTTGAAAACTATTGAAAATACATGTAGGCACAATTTTTTTATAAGCATTTAAAGTTCGATTTCGATAACATTTATCAAATTTAAAATTTAATAATTATTTTGTAGTTAAAAATGTGAGGGCTCTAGTTTCTAAGTAAACATTCTCTCTATGATCACTAAATTTTCAGAAAAACAAAAAAACCAATAATTTAATCGAAAAATGTTTTTTCTCCATTCGGATTTTTTTAACCTTTTCATATACTTATGTAGAGACGATTTACCAGTTTTTTGCTTAAAAAGTCAAGATTTTATCTTCGTTCTGACAAAAATTTGTTTGGAGATTGTACCTTGTAATTTAAATAATGAATTATGTGGTTTTTTTAGACTTAATGGGGAACTTTTCAGTGCTATTTACCCTGCAGTGTGTAGATGAGAATGAGATTGAACACATGTACAGGATTAAAAATAAATTAAAAAATAAGAAACGAATCAGGTATACGGTATGCCTCTTGGGTGACTTGAAAATTTGACATTACAGAAATACAATTTATAGGTAGTCACAAGAAAATTAGTGCAATCAGTATAAAAATCGAATTTTATAAACACAAAATGTATTATTAGGCATTATTTTGACAACAGCATATTATTTAGGAATTCGTTATGTGCTAGGTTGTACATGATTAATCATTCATAATTTTAAAGTGTTATGTTCCTCGTGGCTGCTACCGCATTCGAATTAATCGAATTTTAAAACGCTTAAAATTCAACATTTTAGGCCACCTCACTTGCCTAAAATTGAGCTCAATTTTTTTTCCATTGTAGCAGATTCTACTCAAGACATCACAAAATTAGATAAACTTAGTTTAATTATTAGGTACATTGTAGTAATAGATTATGAAAAAAAAAAATTTTTGGATTTTTTGAACTAAAAAAACACGGAGCAGCAGATTATGAAAATTCAATTTATAAAATCCTGCAATTTCTTAATCTCGATATTCAAAATTGCCGTGGTCAGGGGTATGACGGCGCATCTGTCATGAACGGTATTTATAGTGGTGTACATCAGAGAATTATAACAATATATAAACTAAAATATTTTTCATTCAGTTTAAATTTTTAGAACGTATATATTATTCATTATTTAATAAGGAAAGCAATTTTATTAAAATTGTTAATTTCCAGTGTTGGGTAGTAACGTAAAACAAATTTCAAATTACTATAACGCAAATACTTTTTCAGTAACGCAGCCATAACTTTATTATATTTTACTTAAAGTAACGCAATTTTAACAAAATTAATTTTTAAAAGTAATTTCCATGAAGTAACTCACTAACGCGTTATTTTCCACATTATTAAAATAATAGTTTTGAATATATTACAAAAACAAGCTGATAGGATATTCCAGAAAAGTTAAAAATTATATTATATTTATTTTCAATTCCGATAATTGTGAACAACATTATTAAACATTGCAAAAATTAATATTATTACTTTATTAGCAGAAAAAAAAGAGTTCGGTTTAAAAATAAATGTAATTACAATTAATTATGAATTTTTACTTATGATGAGTAGCTTATTGTGGCTTATATACCTATATGGCTATATAGACATTGCCACATTTATAACTAATTAGTAAAAAATTAAAAATTTAAGCAACTTAAAAATGTTTGAATTATTATCCGGAACTCTGATTCATTTTGTCGTTTCACAATATGCCTAATAACAACAATATTCTGATTTTTTAGCATAGCATACTTGTCTTTTACTTTAGAAGTGTTAATAGTTATGTTTAAATCTTGTAATGTTATTTTTTCATACATCTTATCAGCTAACGAAATATAAGGAGAAACAATTTTAATACTGATTTCTTTTCCTACAGTTACTGGGTTTGATAGTTTATATTTTTCAGATAAACAGTGATTTTGTTTTTCAATTATTCGGTTAGTGATTTCTTGAAGTGGATACTTAGCACTTTTAATAGATTTTTTTATTTCCTGAAGATAGTTTTCATATTTGAAACAACTGAAATTATCCAGGGAACCATGAATCTTCACAAACATAGGAAGATGTACTAAATTATGTACATTATATGAAACATTTTGTGGACCATATAAAATTGAATATTGCGAAACAAATTCTTTGAGAAATGTTTCTGCTAGTTGGTTGTGTATTTGACAAATATTATCGCAGACAAGAATCCGTAATGCGCTAACTAATAATTTAAAATGAGAATAAAATTGATTATTTAATTTTCCTTTTAATACAATTAAGCCAGAATACAACAAAAAAAACTTTTTTAAATTAATAATTGAACATAACCCAACTTATATTATTAGAAATTATATTAATTGTCTATAATTATAATTCTGTAATGTGTAGGCACATTTATTTACTTATCTTGTAAGTGGCCACTGTAGATATATTTATAACTCACTAAAATACATAGAATATAATATAAATTGAAACTTGTAATAATTTATGATATTCTTACCTTTGATTTGTTTTCTGTTATATTCTCTGCCATGTTTTTGACGTGGTATGATGTTGAATAATGAATATAAACAGTTAAATAATTAATACTACTTATAACTCATATAAGAAATAACTAATTGCACTCAAAAATCAAAATAACTACACTCCAGCTCCAGCGACCAGCAGTGACTCCTGGACTATGAGAGGGGTATAGCCGACAGCCGTATAGGTGGTGAAAACAATAACAATAATGATAATTCTCGATAAGACGATAAGTGATTGTCCTGGGTTTTTTCTATAATTATCTCTTTAATATTAACAATGATAAATGAGCATGCATGTCGTACATTAATACACTGTGTTTACAGATATTTACGGATTATGACTTTCCAATATTAGAGCGTGGATATTCATAAATTATGTCATAGTTATATTCGAATAGTTATTTGTATCAGATATAAATCGCGGACGTAAAAATGAAAATTATAATTCTGTATCCAGTATTTTGCTTTAGATACCGTTGTTAAACGTCATCGTCATCGTCAAAAAAATCCCAGGTTAGGAGGCAATTGCCTCTGAAATTACCGTCCACCACCCCATTGAACTTTGCAAAGCTTGCATCAAATCGAATTTTCGAACATTGTCTACCAAAGTAACTGAAACGCCGAGTTGCACTTTGTCCGTGATCTGACATTCCGACATAGTCGGATCACCTATACCAGTGTGGCTGAGTTGCTCTTACTGCAGCGAGTTACACTCAGGAATTGAATAATCATAATTTTTTAGTGTTGCCACTTGCCATTTATTAAGGGTAATTAAGTGCGTGGAGTCAGCTAGTAATTTAATATAAAATAGTACCTACCTATTCCATAGGTATCGTATGATTTTTTGATTTCTAATTAGATGCTCATTAGATGAAAATAAAAAATTTGTAGGCATATATTTTAAATACATAACAATACCAAACAACTTTAAAAATTAAAAAACACATCATAAGTAAAATCTATAATTTTTGCCGCCCCCAAAAATTTGACGCTTGGGACATTTGCCCCTTTCGCCCTAAATGCGTTACTTTTGTATTTTTATAGTACAAAATTAAACTTTGTAATTTAGTTACATTGTAATATTGCTTACAATTGTGTGTAATATTGTAATATTGTAATATTGCTTACACAATTAACATCTAGGTAATGTTACTTATTGACACATAAAACTTTATTTTTATGAAACAGTTGTAGAACATCGCACTGATGTTAATCGGTGGTGTTTTTTTGTGATCTAAATTCAACATCGCGACGATGTTGTGTAACTCGCAATGCACAGTGGGAATGTACCTACCTATCTCAATATTAGACCTTACCAGTCTGCTGTCAACATTTACAATGCATACTATGTAGTATATACAAATATTTTCCTCCGAAAATGATACATGGTTTTCCTCCATAAATAAAAAATTATTCTTGACCATTTTCCTCCACTTATTATTTTCCTCCAATAAATAACAAATAAAATAATAAAATATAGAAAGTATAAATAATGTATACCTACATAGCGAAAAAAAATAATTGATTATAATATTATATTTTTATATAATTTTAGGACATTTTAGCAACAAAATAAATTAATAACCGTTTAAGGAAAGGAAAAATTAGACATAATATGAATAACTATTTTACTTTTTGTACCTAATTACATATCTAGAAATTTCTCCGTTTAGCTTTACTCTATCTTTATAGTACGAAACCGAATTCTACAACACTGGCTAAAATATTAGAGTAGGTATCTCGTTTTTGAAAGAAAATGGAACCACTCAAATAAGTCAATTATGTAATAAAATAACAATTAGTATAATTTTAAGCATAGTCAATAAGTATAATGTAACTATGTTTAAATTAATATCGATATTACCGATAGTTCTTCGATAGTAAAATGTATACATAAAGATTATGTGAAGACAGAAAGAAAGTGGGTAGTGATCGTGTGACTCGATTGCCACTGGATATCAATGTTTCATAAAAGTTTTTATAATATTCGTTTATATTTTAGTATCTGAAGTGATCGGTGGTACGACAAAGTGGCGCCCAATTCATGGCTCGTTGCTCTACAACTCGTGTGTGTGGGTGTGTGTGTGTGTGGGTGTGTGTGTGTTATACATACGTGGTATTTTTGATTCAGGATGTATGTGTGTACACTGAATTTTGATTTTACGTGAATTTATACGTGATTTGGACCTCAACCTTAGCATAGTTTTTTTTGGCGTGCTTATTTGGGTTTATTAACCCTTGGCACAATTTTCGTGATTAATAATATTTTTGTATTTGCATGTGAGTGTTAAGACGATATTTTACGTTTCCACGTATGTGTGTAATATATACATGATATTTTGGATTTACCTTTACGTGGGTATTGAGTATGTATTAATACGATATTATGGGTTTATTTGACTGTGCCTGAATACGATATTTTGACTCGGCGTTTCGCGTGTGTATGTATATGCCTACAGGCTACAACTCACCTATATTTTGAGTTTACGTGTCTTACATTTTTTATTTAGGTACATATATTATATGTATCGATGTATGAATAATGTAAATACGATAATATGATATTTTGTATATATTAACATATGATTTGCCATGTGTGTATGTGTATCATTAGAAATAATAATTTCAGAGGTAACAAATAATTTGGAAAATCAATCTTCGACCAAAGAAGTTTTTCAATTTTTTGATGAACACTTAAATATATGGAAATATATCACTAATATGAACTACTCAATTCCAACGGTTCTTCAAATTTTTATTTACAAAATATTCAGTGGTTTTGTATTTTAGTATAGTATTCGATAATATAATAATTCTTAACTTAATTATGTTTAATGCTTATGGAGTCGATAATATGTTACACTTGTTTTCAGCCGATTTTAGAGGAAGCAAAGACATGAGGGGTTTACCGTTCACACTCCTCACATATTAATACTCTTCCTTATATCCACTAAATTTGATATCGTATTAATAAGATAAAATAAATTAAAGATTTAAATCAATTTTGTGTAATGCTATGAATTTGTGATAAAATGCATTCTTTTCAACTTTTTTTTGTAAAACATAACTTTCTTAATACAAAGTTTGAATTTAATACAAACAAATTCAATTTAGAATCTTTATATTTATAATTATCTGTTTTATGTAGTTTTTAGTCTTAATTGGTAAATTTTTGTAAGTGTCTAGGGAAAGTCAAATTAAAATTTTATGAGCGTTTGAAGATCTAATTTTTACAACATTGGATATTCACTCGATTTCTCTTGTAGCATTTTCTAATTGTGTTGTTCTTCAAAAATCAATAACTGGAGATATTTAAAATTTACACCATGTCTATTTTATCAATTTCTATATTTGATAAAATTTTCAAAGTATGTTGCCTTGTTTTGTGCTGTTTACAGACATTTCCAGTTTTCAATTTTTATAGTTTTTTTTTCTATAAATGTAAATTAAATTTGAATTGATTTGTCAAAAATCATGAAAATTTAATATAAGGTTCTTGATATATTGTTACAATGGTAGTGGAGAAATATACTTATAATACATAGGCAAAATTTTATGTTATAAGCATTCAATGTTTGATATTTGATAACAATTTTCAAAGTTAAAATTTAAAATTGATTTAATAGGTAAACATAATATATTAAATGTTAAACTTATATAGCAAAAGATTGAAAATTGAAAACAAGGTTCCATGTAAGTAGATTAGTCTGTTACCAAAAAAATATAAAATACAATTTTTTTTTATAGTTGTTTTATGTTCAAATTTCGACGAAATTACATATTAAATAACCAAGAATAACGATTTTAGTTATATTGTTGTAATTTAAAAATATTATTAGGGGGTAGGTACTTAAAATTTCTCAAATTTATTATTATACCTATATAAATATTGAAATATGATAATATGCAAATAATATTAATTCAACTTACCAGCTACCTACCGTATTAATAATAACAATAAAATATAATTTAAAATATCCTATAGGCTAACGAACCGTCTCCGCTCAGTATCGTTTTTTGTATATAAAGATATTATATCATTGAATTGAAATTTAACACTATCCATTGAAGTGACCCATTTGTAACCTACTATACAGCAAAGTGACACCCACTTACCCACTTTTTTAGTCTTAGATAGGTATAAAAACAACAATTTTTATGAATTTCTAACTCAAAGTATAATATGCAAGCGCCAAGCAGTCGTGACATTTATGAATTTCTTCAATGTTATATTTTCAAATGCTCATAAAAAAATATGTGGGAATGTATTTTTAATATAATAACAACTATTGTAACAATATATTAGGAGCCTTATATTAAATGTTCACGTTTTTTGACCTAAGCTTTTATTGATATTTATAGAAAAAAAACTATGAAAATTGAAAATTAAAAATGTTCATAAACAGCTCAAAACAAGTCAAAATATTTTAAAAATTGCTTAAAGTATATGAAGTATAAAATAATCTGCACATGGTGTAAATTTAAAGTATCGACATTCGACGGTTTTCGTTTTTGAATCATAACAAAATAAGAAAATCACTATATGAGTAATCGAGTGAATATCCAATGTTGTAAAAATTTAAAATTTGAACACTCATAAAAATGTTATTTGAGTTTCCAGTAGACAATTTTTTCAAGCCAAGGTAGACAAACTTATGAGGAATCTTGTACTACATTTTAAAATCTTAGATTTAAAAAGAAAATTTTTTTATGAATTTCTTACTCAAAATAATTTACAAATTTTCGTGAGTGATACGTATTTTGTGAAAATACGTACATGCTTTAGTAATGATTATAAAAAAAAATTGTGACTATAATTTAAATATTTTTCAATTGTTATTGTAACAATATATTAGGAGCTTTGTATTAAATTTTTAAGCTTTTTCAACCAAAAAATACAATTTTATTGACATTTACCTATAGAAAAAAAAAACTAAAAAAATCGAAAATTGAAAATGTCCTTATTATTCCTTAACCAGCCCAAAAGATTCGAAATATTTTGAAAACATTATGGTGTATAGAAAATGCTAATATAAACATTCAGTAAAATTTTATGTAGGTATCTATAGTAATTTGATTTAGAATTACACCAAAAACCAAAATTTATTTTGTCGAAAACGGTTTTAACGTACAACTTCTCGTTTTTCCTATTTTTTTTTCCCCCGGTGCTTTTGAAAACAACAGGGAAATGGTAGTATTGAGGACTATTGACCTCCCCAATGCAATATCTAGATTCACTTTATCATCGAACAAGATACGTACTGAAGAAGAGAATCAAAGCATTATTTTGATGACTTACCGTGTACCAGTGTACCTACATATATGCAAATAATTAAACAAAGTAAAAAGAACCTTACATCATTGTGAAATTTTTACACTAATCAGTACCTATCTAAAAAACTACATAAAATAAAAAATGTCATTATATGTCTAGAATAGCGCATAAAGCATAAACAAGTTTAGTGATATTTGTCTTGTAGCCTGTATAGGTATCTACGGTTATTTTTTTTTTGTGTTACATACACCAAAAATATAATATTGATTGTATCGAAAACTGGAATTGCGTAAAAATTACTGTTTTTCCTTATTTTTTTTTATTTTTTCCCCGATTCATATTAAGAAAAGTACTGATAATTTAAATTTTTACTTCTCAATAATACCAATTCACTCTGCTCAGAATCTTAAATGATTTCATTTATTATATGTTCTGAATTTTTGATGTGAAACACGATTGTGATAAATAATTACAAAAGTTGTATATTATGCAATGGTTTAATATTTACCAGAACGAAATACACTACAATAGTTCTTATAGTTAGGTATAGTTATAGGTACTTACTTAATAACTTAAAATGAATTAAATTTGCTATAGTTTATTTCTTAGAAAATAAATAAGAAATTAAGAAAATGTATTAATATAATACTGATACATGATATGCCAAGAAACTTACGAATAAGTCAACTACTACCCAAAAATATCGAAAAATTGTTAAATCTACTCGTATTACGCTCGTATTAAAAAAATAATTCAATTAACTTTGATAAGAATTCAAACGTTTTCATAATTTTACTTTTATAATTATTAAGACTTTATTTAAATAACATGTTTAATATTATTATGATTTTAATGATAAATACATACTTTGCTTTTGTGTTTAATATTATAATTTATAGGTAATATTAAATTAATATACGATTTCAATAAACAAAGAACTGAAAAAACATAGATTATATAATATTGCATTTCCAAAATTTGTCGCTATTGATTTGTCGTTTAAAAAAAACTGAGTCAAATATTTTTATAGTTCTTGAACTACTTTTATTGTGTTTAAATTATTTTTAATAAATCACTTAAGTATTATAAGTTACAACTTATTTATACTTATAGTTTTTTTAAATGTTAAGTATCTTTTAATAATTTAACTCCATATTATAATATAGTTTAACTTGATTTTCTATATCAAGTGTTAAAGCGTGTAAAACATTAAGTTTAAAACAAATTACCCTATTTTTTTACTTAAAAATCACAATAGTTATATAATCAATTTTCATGATAATATTAAATATATTTTTTAACTAATAATAATTAAGTGCAAAATAATACATGTTAAATAAAACATATATATAAAGTTCAATACAAATTGAACAACAGTACTAACCTATAGTACCTACATTGTACAACAAAGTACAAATTTTTCATGGTTCAAATAACATTTGTCGAGCTTTTTATTTTTGAAAAACGCACACAAATCGTCCGGTGTGAAATGCGAAAGTGCGATTTTAAAACGACGGCGAACACGTTGACACGAGTCTAATGTGTAAGAAAAGCGCTGTTTGCATTTCAAAATAGCGAAGTTTTAAAAACGCATTCGGTGCATTCGAACCGCTAAGTGTAATCCACTTAAAACAAATGACCGTAAATACCTTTTCACTGGTTGTTTATGTTAGCGTTTTCTATACACTATAATAAATATAATAAAATATTTTGATTTGTTTTGAACTGTTTAAAGACATTTTCAGTTTCCAATTTTTATAGTTTTTTTTCAAAAAAATCAAAAATTTTATACAAGGTTCTTAATACATTGTGAAAATGACGTTTGAAAAATATTAAAACCCATGGTCACAATTTTTTTTATAAACATTTAAAGTTCAAATCTTGACAAAATACGTAAAAATCACAGAAATGTGCAAATTAGAAATGTACCTATACTTTTTTATTTTTAAAAAGCAATACAAGATTCCTCATAAGTTTGTTTACCTTTATCAAAAAAAAAAAAAAAATGTCAACAAGAAAGTAAACAAGAAAGTCAAATTACATTTTTATGATCGTTTAAAGTTCATATTTTTACCATCCATTACAGTGACCCACTTGTAACCTACTGTTCAGCAGAGTAACACCAACTTGGCAATTTTCTGTACTAAAAAATAAAAGCGGTATACTATATACCGACGTGCAGCACAATCGTCTATATGAATTATATATAAAAAAAAAACAATTTAATATTTGTTTGAGCTTCGATGCGCTTATCTTGCATTATTGTTTTATTTATATTATTATGCTATGCTCCAGTATACTATCTCATCCGACCGGCTTATACACACACACACGCACACAACATAATTATTGTTTTTATTTTTGTATAATTGTCAATATTGTGAATTATTGTATAATATTATGCAGATTAAAACGCTATCGCACATCGCCGCATCGGCTGGCGACTATTATTTAACACGGCCGCCGTATTATCAACCAGTCGCGATCGTACCTTATTCGTTGTTGTTATGAAGTGTCAACGCAAACGCCTTTAGTTTTTCTCTTATATTTTTTACCGTTTAATATCGCCGTTTGTATTTTGTGTTATTGAGGGCGCATATCGCCTCAAAGGTGCGTTTTGTAATTATTATATTTTCTAGTGCAAGCGCTAATCGCCACTTAGAAAATCGTATAATTAAATTTATATTATTATTATTTTGCTGCCGTGCGTGCTAATCACCACGGACGTCATATTATTATATTTTGTAAGCGCAAATCGCCGCATTTTTATTATATTTTGTAAGCGCAAATCGCCGGTCCTTTGTTATAAAATTATTATATTATTCTGCCGAGCGCAAATTGCCGGTGATTTTCCTATTATATTGTTGTATGTCGATTTTATTTATTTAGCTACAGGACCAGCTGGCCAGTCTGCCCTCCAGAAACTGTGAGTTTTTTTTCTTATTATTATTTTATTTTTTCATTTATTTTACATATTTAGTTGTTGGGCCAAAAGGGCCTTAGATATATATTATTATACTGCAATAGCCATAAGGGCTTTGATTTATTATTTATATTATATTCTTTATACCTTAGTGTTACTGTGATTTTTACATATTTGTAAAAACTATTATTATTGATATTGTGTATTATACAGCAACTCATTTACCAGCAATCGTGTTTACCTTTTTTAACGTTAGTATTAAGTTTTACACACACACAAATATACACACATACACACACCACCCACATACTAGCACTCACAGGTTTTGCTCGGCGACCCTGTCCAACTCCTGTTGGGTGCTATATACATTATACACACTTACAAAGGTCGGTCGGTGTGTGCGTGCCGTTACGCAAGAAGTTAGGTAACCGGGCGCGCGTATTATTATCTTATGCTCCCGGCCCGTCCAATATTGATGAGAAGAAAATTAATTTAATTTGTCAGGTCTTCCTGTTACATTCTGGATATAGGTAGGTAGGTATAATATAATAATATTTAAACTGTAAATGTTTTTTTTACTATCAAAAATAAAATCGAATTATTATAAATTTTATAATTATGTATTATAATTATTATACTAACAAATTTCCAAGCTAAGTAAAACAAAGAAACGTTAAATTGTATTTTATTGAAAAAATATATTTAAAAAATATTGATTACAGTTGATATTACATTATATAGATGAAATATGAATAAAAAATATCTCGTATGTTAATATTAGGTACAACACTGCGCCGAGGTAGTTGTAGCTAATTGTGTGTCTACATTTCGTCAATTACCTTAACATTATGCGACAGTCCGAACATCATCTCATATCGAACTTTATCTAATATTTAAAATCCAAACGATAGAGGCGAAATCGTTGTGAGGTTTATTTCTAGCTAGTATCCGAATACCAAGAAATAATTATTTTTTACTGTCAAAAGACTTTTTCAGAGTAGAACAATATTTTTGATTCCATTTCAATTATACACGCAACCAGCTATTGCATACGAGGAATATAAACAGGAACATTTAAAGATGACAAAGTCCTACTCTGTTGTGCAAAACGATGCATGCGAAGGGATACACGCCCTCTGACTGCAGTTTCTCTCAATACACGAGCCCTTTCTTGTATTATTTCGCAATTCGTGTCGTCATTAAAAAAATTATAGGAATTAAAACGTGTATAGGTATGATAATAATAATATAGAGGGAAATGTAATATATAGCAATATATTACTCCCGGGACGATGGGTAAAACGAGACATGTTTTTTTCGTTTTTCGTATAGTACCTATGTTACGTCGTGCTTTTGTACAAATGCGATTTATGCTCATAAACATTGTCAGTTTCGTTGAGACCGAGGCGTTTAAACCGAATAATAATTATTAAGGGGATTCGATACCGATCGTTTTAGAGGAGCTGAATATAGGCAATTTCCATAGGCGTGCATGCGTGGCGTGCATTTGTGTTTGTAGTAAACGATCAATAGTGTGAGTGCCTCCGCCCGCCCACATGACTGCTACAGCTCAGGAACGGGACACTTTCACACGCGCAGTCACATGTCAAATTCGCACCGTCGCGCGCATGTCGAACATTATTTACTATTTTTTTTTTGTGTCTAAGAGTATCAATCTTTTGCCAACTGTACGGACTGTTCTAGTAATCGGAAACGAATTCCGAAAACATATTTGAATTCACCATGAAGTTTACTTGAAAACGACTTTCCCACATTTTCGAATTAGTTTTATACTAATATATCACTATTATTTTAAAACTCTTAAAACTCAAAATTTCAAGTTACAATTTGAAGGGTTTAAATGATAAATTTCAAAATAGTTGAAAAGTCGTTTTCAAGTAAACTTCATGGCGAATTCAAATATGTTTTCGAAATTTAATTCCGATTACTTGAACTGTCAATACAGTTGGCCAAATAGTGGTATATTTAGGTAGAAGTCTCAGCCGCGTGGAACCACTTAAGGACGTCGTTGCGATTACATACACGCACCGCTGCATTTAAAGACTAGAACGTTTGTGAAAAATGACAACATTTTGTCCACGACATGGCGTATTATAGTACCTATACTACGATATTATTAATATAATGTAAGATTAATTATTCTCACCGATGAGTAGGTATTCTAAAAAAAACTGTAAAGATTTTGAAGTAGACTAAAAAAATCAACAGCATCTTTACAAGAGTGAACAACACCAATTGAATTTAGAGAATGCGCTGAACAAAGTATAAAATGAGCTGATG
This sequence comes from Nasonovia ribisnigri, assembly GCA_027563435.1. NCBI lineage: Eukaryota > Metazoa > Arthropoda > Insecta > Hemiptera > Aphididae > Nasonovia > Nasonovia ribisnigri. The sequence continues at coordinate 108,508 of JANEHU010003934.1, forward strand.
GGCACTTATTATAATTGAGTACAGTGAATTAAGTCAAATTATACATTTATATCTGTAGGTAGTTGTTTCCTTGGGCTTGATTTGTAAAAAAGAATTATTTTTTTGTGTTTAAAATAACTTTGCTCTTCTACGAAATTCAACTCAACTAAATTTTTCTGAGTAGCCATTATTTAGTCAATAAATAAAAAAACTTCAAGCATTCAAGCAACTAATAAGTATTATTAATAATGAGAATTAGAACCAATAAATACAATCGTATAGTATAATATCATTCAATATTTTAATAGATAAATAAGTTGCAAGTGCAATAGTTTTGTTTGGCTTAGAAAATAGCAAAGCTTATAAGGCCTATTTCATAGAGGTGGTATACATTATAGATAGGTACAGTAGGTTTAAAAAGCTAAGCACAAAACCATTATTATACATGCAATATTGCAATTAAGTACCTATTTAAACAATGAACCCTCCTAAGTACCTACTACATAATATAGAATTTAATGATCTATGCTTATTTAGAATTTTCGTTATAGGACTTCAACAATAATTTAGTATGAATAAAATACTATAATAATTAATCATACATTAAAGATTAATCCACGCAAAATTAATTTTAAAAAAAATTAAATACATTTTTAGGGCTAAGCAATTGCATTAGATAAATGCCGTTCACTAGGTCCAAGTGAAGTTTCGAAGGAAAATGTGTGTATTATATATTATATATAGTATATACTATATACTATATATAGTGTATATTATATAGTCGGATAGGATAATAATATTTAATGTAGAACGCCAATGCCGACCTATCGGCTATCTTACAACTGCTATTATATAGCTACCTAGCAGCAATGTTGACGATAATAAATCTAATTAAAAATCACATTAACGTAGATACTATCATGAAAAAGTAAATAAATAATAATAATGTAATTAATTTAATATATTATTATGTAATCGAATTATATATAGAATAAATTATTGTTACCTATAAGTAAGTTATAATAATTATACCACCTTTTTTTTTTTTTTTTTTAATTCGACTTCCTATTTCCCTATACCTATCTCAATATTAAATATTAATTTTAATACAGTTTACGCCGCTTATAAGACTCACTTTGGAACCAGCACAAAGTGAATCTTATAGGCGAAGTGTGAAAAAAACAAAAATTTTAATTGCATATTTTATTTTACTACTTACTTTGCTTTAATTCAAATCTACTTTAATACATATTATATATTTCTTATTAGTAAATGAATGAAAACATTGTTATTAAAAAATTAAAATTATATCATTACCTATTAAAATTATTACAATAAAAAATATTATAAATTATATATCGATTATCGATTACGACATACACTCATCATTATAAACGGCGCTTTTCATTACCGCACAAACATAACCCATTACCTCACACAAAAATAGTACGATACCGCATAAATGTATTAAATATAAAAATTTTAAAAAATGATTACACAGAAGTAAATAATTAAACATAGCATCTATATAGTTGGTTATAGATGATGGCACGGTAGGTAAAGTTTTGCGTCGTTCTCGATACATGGATTTTCAGAGAGCATTAATTATATTAGATGAACATATCTGGGAACCTTCGATACTTGACAATTCTTTTCGAATTATTTTTATAGACTCTTATTATACATTTTCCATAGCTTTACGTTTTATAGCTATGCGAATTGTGTGCAGTTCTTTTTTTATTCATCATTGTCTTCATAATTTTGATGATCATTAATATTACTGCGAACTAAATCCGGTTTTTCGTTATTGGTGATAATAGTTTCACTACATGTTTTTTGCATACATCACCAAACAATATCACCCGAACTTTTATTAGTTCTAAAATAACGAAAGTTATAGTTGTCAAAATTTAATGGAATTATTTCTACGATTATTTATAAAAAATGTAAACATTATATTGTTTGATTTTAAATGTCACGTGCGATGGTTCAAAGACTGAAAGCCGACTGAAAACTAAGTACACATTGTACTCTGTGGATACAATCTTTTACAGATAAGACTCGTCACAGTCTTATATACAAGATAAGATAGTATATAAGACCGTGAATGCCGTTATAGATTATTGTCAATAAGCGTCGATAATCGTCCAAAATATACGTATGCGGCAGTCTTGTAAAGGATACTTTTAAAAAGTATTTAAGTATAGACACAGATACTTATTTTCAAAAGTATCTAAAATACGTATTTGAATACTTGGAAAAAAAGTATTCTAGTAAAAATACAAATACTTGTAAAAAATATTTATAGATACTTTCAAATACTTTTTCTTTTTTTTTTTTCAATATATTTTACCTTTTTATCTTGACCTTATGTCCTTATAGATAAATGTAATCATTAGGATAAGAATGCAGTATTTTTTGGTCTTTGATGTATGTACCATCAAACACTATAACTTAGGCCTCTAAAAATATTACAATATACCAATACACAACGATGGTCGATGAACGATCTATAAATAAAGATGTTGTACAATTTTTATTATTTTATTTAAATTTAGCATCCCTGCTCATAAAGTAAGACGAAAAAAGTATTTAAAAATAGTATTTGCTTTTAAATACAAAAAAGTATTCAAATACTGTGCCCAAGTACTTTTTTCAAATGTATTTAGAATAAATACTTGAGTACTTAAAAAGTATTCAAATATTTTTACTCAAGTACTTTACAAGATTGCAGGTGTGCGGTAATGGGTTATCCTGCAGTATTTTAAAATATGTGTGCCTAACCTAATTTATTTGGATACGTCCGGTTCGTTCAAGACGATTTTGAGTCTAATAAGCGACTGGACCTTACATCCGTGAGCATATTAAGCCGCGTCCTCTACGTTTTATACATTGTAATGTAAATGTATAAGTTTAATTGGTAGGTAATTCAGTTAGGTACCTACCTATTTATTATATTTAATTGTTTTCATTCAATATACTAAATTATTGAAGTTGAAAAATATTAAATTAAGTACCTACGGAAAAAAATACTATAACGAATAACGATTATAATAGCTTGTGTTAGGTACTAGTCGTAAAAATGTTATTACCTTTTTTTGGAAAAATTAAAAAAAGCCAATTTATAAATCTAATTTGTAGACACATTTTGATGATAACGTTGGTACACGTTGACACACTAACGATGAACGTTTATTTAAATCACGGTATATTATAGTAATAATATAATAATATACCGTGATTTAAATCAACTATCAAGTATTTATTTTATTTTTAAAATATCAATATTTTTTTGATGTATAAATTAATTTGAAACGTAATAGGCAACTTTTTTCAAAATATTCTATTTGGGAATTCCCTGACGGGAGTATATTTCTTAAATTATTTACTATCCATATAATTTTCATACTAGTATCAATGTTTTTTTATTCAGATATTTCTGTTATATTCTGTACTTCGAACCTGCTTTTAACCCGAATGAAAGTCGACCTTACTCCAATAGCATTCTTTCTTTATTAATTTATGATTTATTTAACTCTTAAAAAAATACCTGTAGCATGATATTTTGATATTATAGCAATTTATCGGAAACGCATATTAGGTAATAATAGAACAGTATAGGTATAATATTTTGTAATAATTGTTGGCTTTTATGCGAAAAAAAGTGAGTGAAAATAATAATATTCAAATGTCAAAAACAATGAATTCGAAAAACGTATTTTTGCAACATTTTTCGTTTTTTGAGGCTTGGGCAGTGCGTTTCCGGGCATACGTTGCGAGGTCCGTGTACCAGGGTCGCACGCCCTACTCGCTACTGTTTTTCGATTTTGGCGCTAGTGATTGCGACGGCGGCGACAATTGTATATTTTATAGTCGGCGGCCATCGCACAATCACAGCATATACTCTCCTGTTACATGTATTTCGATGACTGATCGGCCCATCGAATTTTCATCTCATTCAGTGGGTAAAAAAATAATTGTAAATAATATTGCACAATATTGCAACGAGCTGCCCAATTTTTTTATAACAAAATCGATTTCATTTGCTTATGATTCACTAATAGTAATAGTTTCAGAGACGTATTCCATACGGTATCGTAGGCATCGCAGGTATCGCAGTGTAACCCTAAAATCCAAATAATAGCAAAATATTTTTTAATCTATATTCGTTGTAACAAATAAATTACTGTATCTGACGGAACTACGGGAGCAGTGTGTACGGATGTGTTCAAAAACAACCGTGTATTTTCCGCCACCAGACCTCGACTTGACGCTGGTAGCGCCGTAGCGGTATAAAGTTTATACTATAAACATTGCGGCTGTAACTTAAACTACCTTTTCACCTACAAAAAACGCGACACGATTGCGCTTCATGAAATAAACATCTTGCCTTTATGACAATTTTTCATTGCACTTTTGAAAACAATAAAATAAAAAAAATGTAATTTCTAGTTTCCGTAATTTATTGAGTTATTTTATATATTTCCGGACACATAATTTTATTATAAAAAATACTGTACAAATGTGCACTATTGTACTAATGTAATTGGTCTAATCTAATTTTTGACCAAGCCAACAATTTAATTTAGCCTATAAAATTGCCAAAGCGTGTAAAATTGCAGGGAAGGAAAATTGTTAAAATTATGAAAAAAAATATGAAAATTATTGTTTATAATGGCATGTATATTAATATATAACTACATACATAAAAATATCACTGAAGTCTTATATTCTCATTTTCTATACACCATAACACCATAACATTTTTAAAATATTTTGACTCGTTTTGAGCTGTTTACTAACAATTTCAAATTTCAGTTTTTTTTCTATTAATATCAATAAAATTGTATTTTTCGGCCTAAAAGGCGTGAAAGTTAATATAAGGTTTCTGTAACAATAAGTTTGAATTTTGACAAAATGTAATAATTATTTTGTAGTTAAAAACTTATAAAATATTCAACTTTCATACCTAATGATTGAAAATGTAAAACAAGTTTCCACGTAAGTAGATAAATTATTAACTATATTCACAATAATAATATCATGAAGTATATCTACTTAGTAATATACCAATATACCATAGACTGACCGGCTGCGCTCAGAATCATTTTTCGTATAGGTATAGTGATTCTATAGTTTTTTCATTCAGCAGAGCGACACCCACTTGGCCATCTTTTTTTGATTTTCAGTATTAAAAAATAAAAATAAAAATGGTATAGGTACTACCTATATAGTATACACGTGCAACACAGTTGTCTATAAATTATTTATAAAAAAAAAACAATTTAATATTGATTAGAAGAAAACTAATTTAATTTGTCAGCTCTTCCAGGTAGGTATAGGTATAATATAATAAAATTTTGTAAATGTGTTTTTATATAGAAAAATAAAACCGTAAAATCGAATTGTTATAAATTGTATAATTATTCTTAATCTTGTAACACATTTCCGAGCTAAGTAAAACAAAGTAACGTTAAATTGTATTTTATTGAAAAAATATTAAAAAAATTTATTGATTACCTACTGCAATTGAAATTACATTATACAGATGAAATATGAATATCTTGTATAGTAAATAATAGGTACAACACTGCGCCGAGGTATTTTAGATAATTATGTTTTTAAATTCTGTCAATCACCATAACATTATGCGACAGCCCGAACATCATCTCAAATTAAACTTTATCTAATATTTAAAATCCAAACGATAGACGCGAAATCGTTGCGAGGTTTATTTCTGATATCCGAATACCAAGAAATAATTATTTTTTACTGTCAAAAGACTTTTGCAGAGTAGAACAATATTTTTGATTCCATTTCAATTATACACGCAACCAGCTATTGTATACGGGGAATATAAACAGGAACATTTAAAGATGACAAAGTCCTATACTCTGTTGTGCAAAACGATGCATGCGAAGGGATACACGCCCTCTGACAGTTTCTCTCAATACACGAGCCATTTCTTGTATTATTTCGTAATTTGTTTCATCATTAAAAAAAATTAGGAATTAAAACGTGTATAGGTATAATAATAATAATAATAATAATAATATAGAGGGAAACGTAATACATAGTGATATATTACTCCCGGGACGACGGGTAAGACGAGACATGTTTTTTTGTTTTTCGTATAGTACCTATGGTCGTCATGCTTTTGTACAAATGCGATGTATGCTCATAGACATATTTGTCAGTTTCGTTGAGAACGAGGCGTTTAAACCGAATAATTAAGGGGATTCGATACCGATCGTTTTTGAGGAGCTGAATATAGGCAATTTCCATAGTGCGTGCATGCGTGGCGTGTACTTGAGTTTGTAGTAAACAATTTAATATTGATTAGAAGAAAACTAATTTAATTTGTCAGCTCTTCCAAGTAGGTATAGGTATAATATAATAACATTATGTAAATGTGTTTTTATATAGAAAAATAAAACCGTAAAATCGAATTGTTATGAGAGCTTTACTACTGGGACGATGGGTAAGACCTAATACCTAACCTAACCGAATGTCACGAGTCACGACGTCATTATATTAAAATTTTGATTTTTGTAATTACGAAATTTTTTACTCAAATATACCATATAGTTTATAATGAATTTAAGAATTATTTTAGATTCTGAGCGGAGCGATGAATGTATTGGTTTTACAATGATGTGTGTTTTTTTTTTTATTTTTTTTTGTGTCTGTCATCACGTTTTGGGACAGTAAAAGTGCTTAGATTTTCTTCAATAGTACCTTTTCTGATAGGAAAGTGAATCTAGTTGGTACTTTGGGGGGTCAAAAGTAAACATTTTCCAGTAGTTTTCAAAAGTACCGTGAAAAACAAATGGAAAATTAAGGAAAAAACGGGAATTTTTACGCAACATTGATTTTCGATAAAATCGATTTTGGTTTTTGGTGTAAGTCTAAAAAAAATGACGGTAAATACATGAAATTTTTACTGAATGTTTATATAAGCAGTTTCTATATACCATACCGTTTTCAAAATATTTTGACTTATTTTGAGCTGTTTACAGACATTTTAAATTTCCAATCTTTTTGGTTTTTTTTTTTTTTAAAATCAATAACATTTTATTTATTCGTTAAAAATTCTTGAAAATGTAATAGAATGCTCCTAATATATTGTTTCAAAGGCACATGAAAAATATTAAAAATCTGTAGTCACAATTTTTTTTTCTAAGCATTTAAAGTTGAAATTTTGACAAAATACGTAAAAATGACGAAAATTTGCAAATTATTTAGAGTTAGAAATTCATAAAAATTTTTCTTTTTAAATCTAAGGTTTTAAATTTTAACACAAGATTTAACGTAAGTTTTTCTACTTTTATCAAAAATAAAATATCTAAAAGCAATTAAAAATAAATTTTTATGAGTGTTTTAAGTTCATAATTTTACAACATAGGATATTCACTCGATTTCTCATGTAGCGTTTTTCTTATTTGGTTGTAATTCAAAAACGAATAATTGTAGATGCATGAAAATTTCACTAAATGTTTATATTCTCATTTTCTATACACCATTCAATTTTGAAAATATTTTGATTTGTTTTGAGCTGTTTACAGACATTTTTAGTTTTCAATTTTTTTAGTTTTTTTTTTTATAATTGTCAATAAAATTTTATTTGGTGGGCCAAAAAGTCTGAAAATTTAATACAAGCTTTCTTATATATTGTTACAACATCAGTTGAAAAATTTTAAAAATACATAGGCACGATTTTTTTTTATAAGCATTTAAAGTTCGAATTTTGACAAAATTTGTCAAAATCTCGAAAATTATAAATCATTGTAATTAAAAAATTATAAAATGTTCAGTTTTTATAACTAAGTGTTGAAAATTTAAAACAAAAATTCTCATAAATAAATCATACTGTAACCAAAAAATCTAAAAAATATATCAACACATTTATTTTTTACAGACATTTTAATTTCAAATTTAGACAAAATTTCATATTTAAACCAAGAATAATGATTTTAGTTATTTTGATATAATTTAAAAATATTATTTGTTGGTATATGAAACTTTTAGAATATATTGTTATATTTTATATACACGCAATGGCATTTTAAAATATAATTTTTTTGAGAAAAATGATAAATACTAATGCCTATAATACTAAAATTAATTAGTTTATTCACAATAATATCATCAAATACATTTAGACTTAGTAAGATATTATAGACTGACTGACCGTCTTCGCTCAGAATCGTTTTTCTTATTCAATGATATTATATCATTGGATTAAAATCTAACACAATCCATTACAGTGACTCACTTGTAACCTACTGTACAGCAGGGCGACATACACTTACCCGCCCTTTTTTTTTTTACATCAAATCCAGTGTTGATTTTACGTCTGCTTCCGACTCTCCTGCAATCGAAATGTCATTTGCATATGCATTCAATATGATAGTAATTGTGAGTTTTCTTTGACTTTAACCATAGTATATAGGTATCTATTTGTTTTCAGACTTTATAGTACCTCTCTCATTACATACTCCAGTGATTTAATATAAAGGGAAGATATCGCTTTGTATTAATCCAAAGTTAACACATAATTCATCTGATGTTTGTTGATTGTATCGAGCTGCAATTCCAAACTATTAATTATTATACGTATTCTTTTATTACTCTAACTAAAGTCTTGGGTATTTAAAATTGTAGCATTACAGTTCATAAATATTTCCTTGTACAGTTGTAACTAATCGTATGGCTGTTTATAAGTTTCTAATGATTAATGAATAAAATAATTAAATTTCAACGAAATGTATAGCTTTTCTGGTCTTGCGGCATGGATTTAGTCCAAAGTAGATTTTCTTTTCCTGATTTTTGTCATAATCTATTTTGTATAAGAAATTAGTTCGTTTAGTAGGATATTCATATTTAATAATACTTTGCGTGCTGTGCGAAGTGCCTAATAATCTTTCTTTGTAATTTCCATAGTCCATCGAGTAGGTTTATCCATTTCTGTATATTAAGTACATAGAAGGGAAGTATACTACATAGTTTTTGTAGCATGTTTCTTTTTTCCACTATTTCTTAATATCGTTTCCGATAGTTGTTGTACATGACTACACTTTTTAAAAATCTCTAAACCTATAATAACGAATAACCATACATTTTAGATGCGTACAATTATTATATTGAAAAAATATAAAACCTTCATCAAACCACACATTAATATTGTTGTAGTATTTTTTATTATTACTCATATTTCATTATGATGACAACAACAAACTATATAAGCTATTATAGGTACGCCATTAAATAATATATACCTATAATAATTATATGCGAGTTCAAATATTTAAAAAATTTACCGTTCTATGTGAGTCAAATGTTTCACTGCAAGTTGCCAGTCGCCACACACGCAATAACGAAATTTCTTAGAAATTAATAGGTACACTAACGCCCGTTAAGTCCACCTACGCTACTCAACATTCCAAGTTTCTCCGAATCATTATTAATATTTTAACAGTAGGTACCTTTTGGCTTTTATTATAATATTGAATTATAGTGATACACCATATTATTTTCATCTATCGATTATTCGTATAAAAAACGTCGAATACGCCAGTGCATTGCTCGTACATATCGTGCGCTGCGTTGTGGGTCAATGTAAAAAGTACATTCCTAGATCAAGGTATTGGATTATAGGAACTAAAGCTCCAAAGCGTTGCAAGCTTTCAAATAGTTTCGATACCTCCTAAAAAAAACATGACAACGTATGACGAGTATTATTATTTTATGGCACTGGAACGATATTATATATTATTATATAATAATAATAAAGTATTATAATATTCAAATTATTATATAATAACTAGCTGATCCCGCACACTTTGTTGCTCGTAAAATATGAAAACCATTAAAAGAATTGTGATTGTTTAACTCATTTTGTGTGTAACTCGCTGCAGTAAGTGCAACTCAGCCACCGCTTGGTAAGCAACGTGCGGAAATTCGATTTGATGCATGCTTGTACCTGATCTGCCCGAATAACCAAGGCAACCAATAGTAATTAAATACTAATTTATACTAATTATATCTCCTATAACCAATAGCAACAATTTAGAAACAAAAATTTCTATCGTAAATCTCAAAATCCCTGTTTGAGCACCTCCCCGGGTCGGGCCTACCGGGTTCAATTGTAAATCTAAACCATTCACGGACCCACTCAAGCACACATAAAAAATTTGATCAAAATCGGTGCAACCGTTTAGGAGGAGTTCGGTTACAAACACACGTACAGTAGAATTATATATATAAAGATAGGTAACGTATTATTATATATTTTTAATAACGTTTGATTATGTATAGTATTAATAAACTGTATTTTTTTTTATATGACGAGTTACCTACATGTATTATTTATGACAGTAAGTAAACAACAATGTTTAAAATATAATATTGCGATATGGGTGGGGTATTTTGGATTTGTCAGCCTATTTAAATGTTAGTTATATTAAAAATATACAAATTAGGCCCACCCCCTTTTCTGAAATCCGACTCGAATGAGACCCGAATCGCCGCCAATAATCTCTCGCCGAGGCCGCACATATACCTACTATACATACATACGCCAGCTGATATTTTATGTTATGCGATTTAATTATTGTAATTTGTAATGATATGCTCACACATAGTTATAACAAGTAAACTGAAATACAACATTATTATATTATTGTGATACTTTCATGAAGATAATCCCACATTTTCCAATAAAGTTTAAAAAAGTAAAGCACAATCTTATTAGATGCGTTCCAGTATAAATCACAATAAATTAACTACTTAGACCATATACAATGGACACATAATATTATTGTTATTATTATATTGTAATAATATAACGATATAGAGTGTTTCGCTAAAGTTTTGGTCGTCCTTGTAAATCGATCAACCGTCAAGGCGATATGGTTTCCCGCGCATATTATTACAAGCTTCACGTACGAAAAAATGCGATCATTTTATTTATTTATTGATAGTTACGCCCACGAGGCACAGAAGGTATATTGTATTATACATTTATAACAAAAATGATTCGAAACAGTATGATATATAAATAAACTAAAAAAAAAACAAATAAGTAAGTAACAATTTTTTGAACTTAGGTACTACTATTAACAAAGAAATGATGAATAATGCGTTTAGTCTATAAAATAGCGTGTGTTATGTTATACCAGCTATATACGATGTTATAGGTACATATTATTATTATATATTAATATGTATATTAAGACAATTGGTTGGAATCGCATGCGAATTGTCCATGCAAGGGCTGTCGATACGGTCAGGATAGTATATAGCAGGTAGTAGTTGCAGGACATGCGGCCGGATCAACGCATTTTTCGAATTCTCACAAAGGTACGCCCCCCCCCCCTACCTCTGCCCATTTATTATTAACTCTGCTATATAGTATAGGTAGTGGTTGCGATTTGCGGGTATTGAAAGCGTTTCCGTCCACGGCAACCGGACAAGTTCGGCTCGTCTCGACGTATTATACAATTATTATTATACCTACTGGACGATGGTATGGCTGCGGTATTATAGGCATACACTTTATACTATACACACTATACACACACACACGAGTTTCTATTTATACACACAAACGCTATGTTATTATATTATATTATGCTCTCGCACACGCACGCGGTATATATGTATTATAATAAATTTATAAGAGCAGTCGACGGACATCATCGGCAGCTAGCTAAGTATGTATATATATATAATATACAAGCAGCTCGCATTTATTTATTTATATTATATTATATTATATTATTATACCTGCCCGGACCGTCTATCCTCCGCCATCATATATAGTATACGCAGTGTACACCTTTACATATATATATATATGTGTGTGTGTGTACCGGCCAGCAATTATTATTATACCCTCTATGTTTATATATATATATATAATGTATGTACGCGATATGTGTACCTATATATATTATGATACCCGCACACGTACTTATATTTATATATATATTAATAATATACGCAGCGTACACGTCCGGCAGTCGCGCAACTTCAGTCGTCCTCCGCTGATTGGGCTCGTTCCCAAGCGGTCGACTGGCGTATACATTAAAGTATTTCGATGTATATATGTGTGCGTATTATTCGCCGACCGGAGCATAATTTATAATATAAAAATACACCGTATGTGCACATGATCGCAATGTTTAATTTCGTCATTTGCATCCGAACCCGGCGACGGACGTCAATCAGCAGTCGCATGTCCGTCTCCGAACCGCCGTCTTCGCGGAGGACAACGATGACGGCGGCGGCGGCGGCAGAGCACCGATGCCCCGTGTAGTATAGGTTTCGCGTGTCCCATTGTTCTCTCGACCAGAGTCCGTGGTGTGTGTGTGTGTGTGTGTGTGTGTGTGTGTGTGTGTGTGTGTGTGTGTGTGTGTGTGTGTGTGCATAACATTATGTTATATTCAGTCCGGGCAATATTCAGGTATACCGGTAGTAGTGAGAAATCGATGGAGGATTGTACAATAATAATTATAATATTATATTATATTATACAATATATAGTCTCTAACCACTAACGAGCACAGGAATCGAACGAAACGACCCTTATTGGCGAATTTTTACCTAACCCAGATACGTCCTGTATTATTAACGCGCACGCAAACTGTCGTCATACTGTACGTGGGAGGGTGTAAAATTAATGAGTAGGTATATACAAATTATCTTTTAATATATATGTTAATGTATATAAATATAATTGTAATGCAACTGGCCAAACTATTATAGGGTCGACATTTAGGAGTGCCCACAGACGTGGTCATGTGTAAATATTATACACATAAATATTAGCAAAAGTTTAAATTGACGGTTTTTCATTTTATTACTGTTTGTTTATAGCTTGTATCTAAACTATTTTAAATCATATTAAATTCAAAATGTACGAGTAACAAGAGACGAATAAAATATTATACACAATTCTGGAAAATGTTATACAAAAGTGTCAGGAAATATTTTATAAAAAAAAACATATTGTTCCCATATAGTATACTATGCTATCTATAAAGGTAATAAAACCAATAGTTCCGCCACGCCATTCAGGATCTAAAATATATACTTAACACGACTGTTGACTGCAAGAATGTAAATAAAATAGAAACTTATCATATTGAAGAGTTTGAGTGAATAATCCAAGAGGGGTGTGAGCTTAACACCTTCTGATTTCGCTGGTACGAGCGTCTGTGGTATACATTCATAGGTACCTATGCTTTATATTATGTAATATAAGTAAAACCTGTAGGCTGAAAAGTAGTTGACATATACTATATATTTGTAGTATATTAGAAAACCATAATACAAACTCATATAATATATGATTTATTATTGTAGTTATAGTTGTTTACTGCAGCAGCATTGATTTTCGGACGTAAAAGTTATACATAATTTATTATACATAACGCATACATATTATTATACCTATTCACTTAATTCGTAAAGTATTTTTTTTTTTTACAAAATAATTTGAAACACGATTGACGACATCACGCGGGGCCTCAAAATAAATACACGCCTAGTTTAATTGAGCTCACGACGACGAAGCGTGTGAATGTAATGATTAGAAGCGCAAAAATCCGTGTACAGAAAACCAGAAAAACGCTGTGGCGTTGCGCGCTTGACGTGCAGCGCGAGGAGAGCCCCTCCCTCTCCTCGCTCCGCGTTATTTATCTATTTAGCAATCGCGAGAAACGGGAAATCGCTGCAGGAGCGGGCAAAAGGGAGGGGAAACGAGGAGACCAGAGGAAGTTTTTGTCGTCGTATGCACCGCGGGTTGGTGAGCCTAAGGACAACCCATCGCGACGGCGGCAACCACCCGTAGAAGTAATTAAAAAAAAAAGAGAGAGAGCGAGAGACAGAGAGAGAGAGAGAGAGAGAGAGCGAGCATAACGGATATATAATGTGCACACACAAAGGACCTACGCTGTTAATTGCGCGCCTGCTCTGATCGTGGTTTTAATTAATGCGACGGGCGACGAGGGTCTCGAAGCGCCGCCTACTATTTCACCCGTGTTTCAGTTTTCTTTCTCTCTCACTCACTCTCTTTCTCCCTAAATCTAATACATATATATATATTTATTCTTTTTGTCTTTTTCGTCATTGCTTTGGTCTTTTCGTAGTCACTGGCCGTTTCGGTCGCAGAAAATGAATAGACATGATCGGCGCCGGACGGATGCGATTTTGCCAACTATTTCCTGAACTAGTTAGACTATTATACAGGTAACAATCATGCGATGCAAGTAACAGTGGGTTAATGAGAGGATTTGTGTGCAATAAGAATTAGAATATGTGTATCATAATTTACAAGTTTATAAATATAAAATTATGTGGATATACGCGATGTGACGTTAAGTTTTCCACGCGAGATAGATTACATAATATAATATTATGTTTTAATGTTATACCGTATTCCTGTGTTTTTGGAAATATGTTATTAGTTATTACCACCTATATTATAAGTACCACATCTACAGCGTACGCCGTTGCTCGAGTATATTTTTTTTAAGAAAAACAAATTTAATGTATTTATGTTACTTTTGAACTTAATAAAATTAAAACCGAATGGCTTGTAATCTTCTTCTCATTGAATTTTAGAACCAAGAGATATGACCCGTATACTTAGTAATAATCTCTGTCAGTTTGTTAAGACACAGGAGGTAAAAGAAAACGAGAAATCTCCAATTATATTATCAACGTTTGATGTCTGTAAAGAGCAATTGAATATAATATAAAATTATATTATGCATAATACCTACATAGTATATTATATCATCTTATTATAGCGAAATTCTGCGAATGTTATTTAATATTCACGGTATGATAGTTATTTGAGAACGCGTAATTTAGTCTTTTAATTTTTCAATAAAAATAATAAAAATGCAAATTCCTCTTAATGACGTGTAAGTAAAAACACGACGACATTTTAGAGGAAACTCTACTCGTAATAAACGTCGATAAGTATAGATCAATACGACTATTTCCAATGTATCTCTAAAATATAACTAACAACAACTGAATTTAGTGCAGTTATAATATTATTATCTGCTTGCACCACGAGGGGATTTACTGGGAATCGGTTGATGTCTAAACCAGTAAAACAAAACAATATATACAATAAAATGAATATGCAGTACGCCAGTCCTACACACACTCTTCTTGTTTCTTATCTAAACCTTTAATACTTATGTACCTATAATAATATGCTTTAACGGTTAAAAATAGTCTAATCGTAATAAGTATGTGTATAACAAAATAATCAGAAAAATAAGTACATCAAATCGAGTATAATAAAAAATGAAAAAAAAAATCTAAAATACTCAAGAGAAAATAAATACAGTATATTATGTCTTACGCAGTCATGTATGATATGCACTATAAATTATATAATGCATACCTATTCCTACTTTATGTATTATACGCTATCCAGTCCACTTTGTGCACATGATTTATGAGACCATCATCAGGTAAGTCGTATGAGCGTATAAAAATTATCATCACGCCGCAGTAGCTATACAGTAAAAAGTAGGTACCTACCATCATACACTGTACATTGTGTAGTAATAGTATTATATTATATTAGTATATTATTATATTAATAAAGAGTCTGCGATCGCGACAATATGCTCGTTTCACACGACTCACGTGTAGGTAATATTTTATTACAAACGCTTGGACGACACACGTTGTTGTCAGTGTCGCGAAGAAATGCGCTATTTAATCTCTTTTAGGAGCAGAATAATTGCGACGCTCCATATATCACGTTAAATAGCTGCCGCCGCAAATACGCACGTAACCTAACATATTATATATATAAACACACTAATATGTACCTATACGGCTAAACCTCTTGACCGCTGCTGACGATTGACGACCACATTCCTCGGGTTCTGCCGGACATGTGCTTGGATTTATTGACTAAGAATAATCGACCGCCGCCGAGAGATACGCAGTGGAAAAAATTAAATAAATAATAAACAATCCAATAACATATTATTATAGACAGACGAAAAACAAAAAAAATCCCCAACAAAATAAATGCTAATCCAATTCGAAGCGTGAGGTGTATATATATTCAAGCAAGTACATATACTAACTCATAGCCAGGCAGGTATAAATGGGTTGGTTGTAAATAACTGTTAAGTATATGAGTAAGAGAGATGAGAGTAAACTATATAATATGCCTATATATTAAAATAAACTATGAAAATCATATATATAATATATTTATATATTATATTTATTATATACGGACATTGTTTGAGACTTGAATTACATCTTCCACGTGCTATTCACAAAGGGCTTGTGCTTTGTTGATAATTCAATAATAATATAATACTTATCCACCGTAACGTGCCACAATAAGTCACCTTCATAGAATATCGTGGTGGAGGGGATACTTGACCGAGTTTAGGATCAGCTAATCATTCCCAAGACTTCCAAAAATATCCACTTTCTACGAGTATTATTACTTATATAGCTTTTTATTATTTAAATATATAAACAATTTATTATTATTTTCAAATTGTTTATCAATTGGATTCGATATTTGTGTATTTTTGGAGTCAGTTATCGCTTACAAGTCTATCACCTATAAATTTTATTTTTTTTGTACTTAAGTCCATTACGAAAAAACACTAATAATATGATTTTTTCGAATTGAAAATAAAACGAACAAGATTTACAGCGTTTTAGAGGTAATTTGTCTACGTTCTAGTCATATAACTAAAATGTATGGCTTTTTGTTATTTACTGTATAGGGGGGGGGGGTACTGTTGGTTCGGAGCACGTGTATTTAACACTCGAAGATTTGTCACTAAAACCTGAGTGGTCACCCATCCGGGACACCAGTTGATGCTTGACTTCAGAACACATTAGTGACTGAGGCCAATAACTACCACGCCATGCCACACCAGGTCACTATTTTAAGTTTATTAAATTAAGAGGGTATATTCATTAGGTACCTATTCAATAATATGTTAGAATTAGAAATATTTTGAAATAATTGTATTGCACATTTATTATACATTTCTAGCCGCGGGTGTGACGGAAATAACTGACATCGAAGTGTATTGTTGTGTAATTGTAACCTGCGTCCTATAAGCAATAACCACGGACCAAGATATAACTGGAAACGAAATGGTCGGCGGGAGTCGGGTGAACGGCCACCAAAAGGTTCCTCACACTGGGGACCGTATGTTTTCAGCGCCACCGGTGGTTTTATTTGGCTTCACATCATTTTAGTCCGTGTCACGAATTATATCTAAATTCGTGGTCCGTGTTTTATACAGATGGCGTTGTAAACTCGAGGTCCGCATGCGACCCACCGCACTTGCCTCTGGTACATACATATTTAGTGGCCACCGATAAACTGCTCGTTTCCACTTCCCAGTCCATTACATCTTAGTCAGTGGTATTAAGTAATAACTTTTATTATAATCAATTTAAAATCAATGTAATTTAATTTAAATATTTTATAGTTATTATTATTACAAATCGATATATTTAATATTGATAAATACAAAAGTTATTGCACATAGATCGATAGATGGTTAAAAACATTTATCAGGTATTTCTGTTACACCCTGTATTCTATACTATCATATTCTACCGTATATCATGTACATTTATAACTTACATATTATAATAAGAAGGGAAAACTTCACACGGCGGTAATAGGTATACATTATAAAAGTGCATATTACATTACTACATATATATTAGCGTAAACCATATAGAGCTACTATGTTTTATTTCATTTTCACGTTAAGATTAGTTTTTCGGTCGTATATTATGATATACCTAGGCGTAATAAAAATTTATTTAACTCTCAGGTTATATACGAATTTTCAACCCGAAGGACCTATAAGGTCAACCAGAATAACCTCTATACCTACATGTCCAATTAAATATAAAAAAAAATATGAGTAATAAATAATAACCACATGCATACTATTATTATACGCATAGCCTAGTATATGCATTTTCATATATTTAAATTCATATTGAATTTAACTTTCACATTTCCAATATAATTATTAATTAATAATTTTAATTATAATACGATACAAGGAAATTAAATTAGTCGGAATCGGCTTATTTTCAATCCAACAGAAAAAAAGACAAGAGAAACGAGTAATAAAGCGTTTTATTATAGTACATTTGCTGCTATAGTGCTATACAGTTGTTAATATAATATGTTTATGAAAATTACCTAAAAAATAATACAACAATATAAGGCGCTTGGACAAGGCTCTGCTGCATTATGCTACGTTAAAATAATAATAATATTACCTATCTATGCATTCTTAAATATTATAAGTATATCTCTTTTCACGTATTATAGCGAAGTTAAAAACAAACAGTTTTATGTGCTCACAGCACACATATTATAAATTATATAATATATTGCCAGCGGCCGTATGCTTAAAATAAGTCCAATAAAATATTTTCTCTGACCATAAACGGATAACCGATGTATTTTATACAAGCAACGATATAATGGACATTATTTTATTATCCGTGTTGGTCGTACCAGGTACCTACAAAATAAGGTGAGATATCGATTGGATTTCAAAAGTTAATTTCCTATTTTATTTTTCGGCGTGTCCAATGCGAAGGACATGACATCTCTAGCTCCAGTCCGGGTGGCCGCCGACGCCGCCGCGCTGTAGAGGACTGTCCTGAAGATTTATCGTTACGCGGTCGTTAAAGTCCTGCGTGAAATAAAAACCACCTGTCGGATATTTACAAGAGACGGCAGAGGAGAGTAAGGGGAAGCACGGCCATTCGCCACGTCTTCTAAAGGCCCGAATAATAATTACCAGTAGGTCGTAAAAAATAAAAAAAATAATAATGATAATAATAAAAACTTGGCAAAATAATAATATCATTGCGGTACCACCACGCGCTGTATAGTGCTACACGTGTTCGTATACATAATATACGGCCGAGTAATTAAAAATGTCCCTCTCCCCTCGTACTTTATACCTTTTCAACCTTGATTTATGCATTGGTAGAAAAAAACCAGACTGTGTATTAGGTACGCCGCATGCACATATAATATGCGTAGATGTCTGGTACATGCGGTATATACCTGTTTAAAATGTATATGTAGTAGGTACGCGTATTATATAGGGGGACGGCAACGTCGTCCGCCACAAAGTATAAAATTATGCTATTACGATTTCACGTTATGATCGTTAAAAACCTGCAGGGTTTACGTAGGTATATTGCTGTACATATTCAGTTAACTGGTGCTTATAATCAATTATTACCTAGGTATCTATAATTGTATAAAGCGGTTAGTCAATTTTTTTAATCATACCTATATACATAATATTATGTTGTTACCCATGTATCAAAATACATTTCGATTGCTTTAGCAATGAAAGCAATTTTGTAATTTTTAATTTTATATGTTTTTATCACTTTCATCACGCTAGATTATAATGTCAGTTATCATGAATAAGTACTGATGTACTATATTATTATTCACTTATTATAAACATTTTTTAAAACAGTCGCATATATTTTAATTATTATTTCCTCGAGAAAAAATATCCCTAACCTAGATATCATTATGAATGTACAATAACCGAAACATTGAGGTACAATTGATAATGTTAATACATAAGCGTAAGCGATATTTATAGATTAATCGTTTTCAAACGCAAAGATTAATTATCGTTGTGTTTTCAAATTTATATTTAAATAATACTTTATATATATTTTTACAGAGAAGAGTGTCTTACACTTTGTTTAAATGGTTTCCAATTTGGCATTTATTTTTTTCTTTACATAGAAACATTTTTAAAACACAATTGGTAATACGATCAATATTATGAACGCTTGTTTTTAATTTGATAAAAAGTAAAAATGCAGGTCAATGTGTTAATTAACATTTTGGTTTTCAAGGAAATTAATGGATTTATCTCTTTTTTTAAAGAAGTAGATTTATAAACTAGGTTTAAATTTTAATCTAACGATAATAATATAGGTAATAAAATAATATATAGAATTAGTAAATATGTGATTTGGATTATTGGTTTTTTTTGTTGATTTGTAAGTGTCAAAAACACGTTTAATACATATTGTATAAATATACTACATACATAATATTATATATATTTACAATATTAGTGGTTCTCGTCATAACTACAGTTCACATTACTTTTTTTTCGTAAAAACTACTATAGCGTCATTAGGGCATATAGTGTGTTATTAATCGTAAAAAATATCTCCGTCAACGACAATAAAAACAGCACAAAGACCCGAAGAGCAGTAAAAAAGGATTAGTAGATGATGTGATCGTTTTGTGCTTTAATTTCCGTAATAAGAATTGTAAATGGGGATTTTTTATGATTGTTCATTTTATCTTTACCGAGTTCGTGTGAGGGCATTTTTAAATGTTAATATCTTTAGGGTGACTAAATCACGGTCACTAAGAAAATTAAATGGAATTCTTTATGAAACAGTAAAAAAAAATGATTTACAGTTAAAAAGAATTTAAGAACGATATATGACTGTAATTTTTATGAACATTATTTATCAAAATATATTAATGTGTTCTTAAATAATATATTTGAATAAACATTTTTTAATAATAATTATTTTAATTAATAGCTCCTCATTAAAAATAATATTATTAATATTATAGGATAACCGAAGTCAAAGGTCAAAATTGTGTATTTTAAAAATGTCCGTTTTATTTGTTTTAATCTAATATTATACAGCATGTAAATGTATAGTGTAGCATATACACTATATCAAGAACTACGCAATGAATAATTATCAGGCACATATTCTACGTTTAGTCGATTAAAATATAATTTATAATTATAATCATATTTGACAGAAATACTATAATTTAATTATATTTTACGCAGGGATTTTTTTTTTAAGAATAATTTATAAAACCTTAGACCTAATATACCTATTTTGTGAATAATACGTTACATAAATATACAAATACCTATTATAAGAATATACAGAATGGTTCACAAAGTGTGCACATCTCCATTTGTATTCAATAATTATTTTATTCAAATTATGATTTTTTGAATTTTTAAGTATACTTAAAACCAATATTTTAAAATAATTAGATTGTTAATGAGTGTTTTGTGGTGATACATACTTCTTTTTTTTTCAAATCACCTTTTTTCACAGTAAAATTCATAAACAAATTTTTTTGTGTGTATAAATCTTAATCGAAATTGAACAAGTATTCTATAAATTATTAAAATGTTTAAACTAAAAATAGTTGTCCAAACAAATATTTATAAAATATAATATGTAATAATTAATCTAGTACTTAATAGATTTAGACAATTTTAACAAATTATAAAATCAAAAGATTAATAGGTATATTGATTAATGATAACCATAATTTTCAAATCATCATACAGCTCCCGCATCTTCCAAATCATGACTTCATTATCATAGATCTATTATCCATAGTAGTTAAAAACAACTTCTCGCATTCACGAATATCGAATTTGATACATCAAACATTTTCCAAAAATCATCCGTTTAACAATTTACTGGAAAAAGGGTTGTCATCACCATAGAAGTATAGGACACACTTAAATGGTATAAAAATCTAGGTACCTATGTGCAATCATGGTCGTATACTAAACAATTTTGAAATTCAAAATTTGAGTACCTACATTGAAATCCGTGGTGAATCGTGTTGTATAAATAAATGGTCATTTCTTAAACATAAATAGTTTACATATACGCAGATCTACATACTACATAGTAATTGCACAGCTATAAGGTTTATGACTGAAAAAAATGTTTAGAAAATGCAATAGGTACCGTAATAGCGTTAGTATCATAATATTGTGCGACGGTACCTATACACCTATACCGCCAACAGGTTAGTTGGTTACGCCGTATATGGTTGATATTATCACCGAATGATTTGTCGTTACATTTCAATTGGATATCGTAAAAAAATACTTCAACTTTATATAGTTAGTTTAATGTGTTTACTGTATATGTAACTCACACCAACTACACGTAAATAAATTCTTTTTTGTCGGTTCTAACTTCTATAACTGTCATATAAATATTGTTTTTAATCTACAAGAACATAATATTATACACGGGACGATTTGCTGTACGAGTTACTTTGTCGAACTCGTTTTGTAATTTAAACAGCGCGGCAATGCAACACAACGTTCGCCCGGACGCGTATTGTTAATCTATCTTAAAATGACGTCTAATATTTTAATGAAGATTACTAACTATAGTCGTATTACATATAATATATACATTCATAAACTTGTGAGGATGACGACTTAATGATAAGTAGAGATATTAAGGAGACACGGTATCAAAGCATTCAAAAGGTAGTCGTTTTAAAGATATATGATGAGAAAAAAACATTTCCGCCATTTTTGTACTCGATGAGTATTACTTGTACTATTTTCTTTTAAAAGCACCAATACTCTTCTGGACGTATATAATTGCACAGAACTTACTTTACCTTACAATTTGTGGGTGCTAAACTCATACAGATCTTTCGATACCAAATAATACTTTATTATTTTATTCAGATTTCACAATAGTTGTAACAATAATAATAACTAATTAATCAAATAAGGGATTAAATATTAATAATAAGTAACAAACTATCCATATTAATCCAATTTTCTTGTCTTTGGTTGCAAATTGTTTACCTAGGTATAACATTTTAGGTTTTTAATTTGTTGATTTTTTTCAATATTTATCAGTTTTAAGTTTGAAAATTGTTCTTGTGTCATGATGGTCCCTAAGCCAACTTTTAATTCGCCACACTACACAAATTAATACACTAGTACCTGCATAATTAATCAAAATATTTGGGAGTGTTAAGCACCCCCTAGCCTCCACATATAGTTGCGCTAATGAAGTATAATGCAACATAGGTATATTATAGGTAGGTATACATGTTGTAATACGAGCCGGGTATAATCGAAATTAAAATTTCAACCACGCAGCGACCGTATTATGTAATGGTCGATATAATTACTTATTAAAAAAAAAAAAAACCAATATGCCGAGCACTTTGTTTTATATTCCTCGAAACTTCGAGCGGCCAATACCCCTCGACGGCGCGGCGGTGGTGTAATTACGGTTATTGGACAAAAAGGGATTATATAATTTATCGTAGGGGCTTTTAATTTTTGCGTGTATCCGTCGAATGAGTTTTAGCCATTCGTTCACGCTATTTATATATACATACAGTATACATAACACGCACGTACACACACACACACCGAACTTTATACCTTTGTGTGTGTGTGTGTGTGTGTGTGTCTATATACTACATTTGAGATTGAATAATTAATCGCCGTGAATAATGAATTGAGTAATTACACGGCTGGTTTCGGACTTATTGTTTTCACAAAGTCTTCGGCGTCAACCCTTCACCCTCAACCCTCTAACCCTCTTAGTATTTTTTTTTCACAACACACACAAACATGCAACACTCCTTGTCTTTCCCTCTCCTCGGTGTATTATATGCCTCCATCATCAGCCCGATCGCCAATAATAATCGAACGAAAGTCCAATTATGCGTGCATATTAAATACACATCCTCCCTCTTTGTATTCATGACCCGTTTCGGTGTAAATGTGCGGTTATAAAAATTAAGGTTACGATCGATACCAGGACGGACAACCGATACACGATATATAGCTACGGCCCACGCCACGATATACTTACGGAGGGGTAATAAATTATTATTTTCAAAATGGGACTTGCTAATTATTATGGGGTTCCTAGAAACTAATATGGCTAATGTTTTAGTCTCTTTATTACTTTCGTAAACTGGAATCGGAATATTCTACTTAATTCATAGTATCTTGAGTTTAATTCGTTGTATCTTTATCGGGGATCAAACAATCGTAAAATAGTAATTATATTGTTGTACACTGAAAACTACACTCACAAACAGACATTAGACAATAAGATATAGTCTCTATAGTCTCTATATAGGTACTCGTATATATAAGCTCTAGAAAATAAACTATTACATACCAACATGTATCATCAGAGCTAGAGCTATAAAATATTGTATTTTTTAATTTTAAATGTAGAAGTTTTATAAAATGTTCATCATTCGATAATCTTAGTTTAATTGACAATATTTCAACTGTATAAGTAGTATGTTGATGAGGGATAGGATTTCAAAAATAAATACGATTACCTACGATAAATATAAATGTAATAGTAAATAAGTGAAAACTGTTACTGTAATTCCCAAATAATTACCAGTTATTACCATATACGGCATTTTTTTGCATTAAACGTGCAAAACATGCATAACCACATTGAATGACCGGCACAAGAAGCCTTCAGGATTATTTAATTTATGACATATATATTAGATTTACAGGTACCTATTCATTATTATTTGATTTAATAGGTGCAACTATTATACATTTATAGCGCATATATATATAATAGTAATCATCCCACCAAATTCAGAAGACCTAACATTAAAAACTATACGTAGGTAACACGTATACAATTTATTTAAGTACCTACATAATACCCAGTCATTGGAAATAAAACATGAACAGTAGGATTTCTTGAAACATTATGTGTGATTAACGTTGAGTTCACTTGCTAGGAATACACATAGCGAATAATTATAATATTTTAGAAATTCGATCATATTTATGAAATCATGCATGAACACAAATAGGCAATGCTTATTTCGTACATAAATATTTATGTAGCGCGAACATGTTAAATTTTTAATGTCACTTGAAACAATTGAATAGTGTATAAAGTACATATACACTCAAATGCAACGCAAACAAAGAAATTTCACGCAATTGGGATATTTGACTATAACCGAAATCAGTGATTTAGGACCAATTCTATAAACAAAATAAACAGCATTACTAATATACCATAGTCGTACGTACGTAAACATTTGTTATTTTCATTCGTGACAATTTATATTTTTTATTCATCTATTGCAATTCGGGTATTAGGTACCTACACGAAACACATATAATATGAGTAAGAAACAATCTCAACTATACATTATTTGACAG
>JANEHU010003936.1:0-51022 GCA_027563435.1 Nasonovia ribisnigri
CATACGATGGCTAACAATTCCTTTTGAATAACACTATAGTTACTCTCGGCTTTATTCAGTGTTCTACTCGCGTATGCTATGGGTTGGTCCTTAGGCAAGAAAGTACGGCTCCTATGGCATATTGCGAAGCGTCAGTACACAAATTAAACCTTCCTGCTTCCCAGTCCGGGTAGGCTAGTAATGGTGGGTTCATTAAAGCTTTTTTTAGTTCTTGAAAACTATACTCGCAATTGTCAGTCCATGTAAATGGTACGTCTTTTTTAAGTAAGTAGGTTAATGGTTTTGCTATTTTTGCGAAGTTATCGACAAAACGTCTGTAATAATTTAGTAATCCTAAGAACGATTTTATTTCTTTCGCAGTTTTAGGTTTTGGATAATCCTTAATACATTTTAATTTGTTCGGATCAGGTGAAACCCCGCTTTCGTTAATTACATGCCCCAAATAGATAGATAACTTCTTTCCGTAAGAAAGAACATTTTTGTGGTTGTAATTTTAATTTATGCATGCGTAGTCGATTAAAAACCTGTTCGAGCTTTTTCTGATGGTCAGCTAGACTAGACCCATGTACTACAATATCATCGAGATATGCGGTACACATTTCCTCAAGACCCATGAGAACAGATTTCATCGCGCGAGTAAAAGTAGCGGGCGCTGAGCTTAATCTGAAAGGCATACGTAAATATTCGTAGTGACCTGATTTAGTAGAAAAAGCTGTTTTATGTACATCGGAAGGATCTATGTTGATTTGGTGATATCCTGAAGCCAGATCTAGGGTGCTAAAATATTTAGATGATCCTAGTGATTCGAGAATTTCAAGCAAGTTTGGTAGCCCGTATGCTTCGTTCTCGGTAACTTCATTAAGTTTTCTGAAATCTACACAGATGCGTAATTTGGGTTTCCCTGTCGAATCTAAAGTTTTTTTCTTCACTACTACTAGTGGAAAATTAAATGGTGATTTCGAATCACGTATTATATTGTTACTTTTCATTTCTGTAATTTGTTTTTCGATCTCTTCTTGGTACGCCCAAAGTAAACGGTTCGGTTGTATATTAATCGGTCTTGTGCATCGCGGCGTGTTTATTGCATGTGTTACGACGTCGGTAGCGCTCAAATAGTCGCCTGACAGGTAAAACAGGTCCGCGTAATTGCAACACAGTTCTAAAATATTATCGCGTTCTTCTTTATTTAAATCATCCGTTTTAATTTCGTTTTTTAGTTTTATTATGCGATCGGTTTGCTCGTTGTCTACAAACGATGCTTTAAGTACCGTTTCGTGGTATGGTTCCCACTCAATGTGTCGCGCAGTTAATTCGTCAATAATAAAAGGTTCTTCGGAAATGTTTATTATATTACTTATTATAGTTTTATTATTAACTGGACTTATGCTATTAGCAATAATAACGTCTTCGTTGACGTCTTGTTTTTTTATAGTTATTACGTCGTGTTTAATATTTTCGTCATTTTTAATTAATAACACGCAATTACTACGCGGTGGTAAAATTATTTCTTTTAAACCGGTTTTTTCGGGTATTGTTAAAATATTTTGGCTATAGTCCATAATAACCTTGTTTTGTTTGAGAAAGTTACGCCCTTTGATACCTGATTCGTCTATGGGAAAATTGGGCTACAACACGATTGCGCAATTTTTCCTTTTTTGACCCGACTAATTACACCACGATTGCGCAAAAAATTTGGAACACGATTGCGCCCCGATCCCTTTTTACCTGTTAAAATCACAACACGATTGCGCACCAAATGATATGTGTATATACTATATATAATAATTTATATACAACATAAAATAATGTATACATACAATACAGTTCATATAAAAATAATAATAATTAAATAATTGTATTGACATAGTCATAAGTCATATTTTTTCAGTTCATAATCGTAATAAAATAATAATAATAATTAAATAATTGTATCGTAGTATATATTTTTTATATAATTTTTTTTTTAAAAATTACATTTGGTGACTAGCACAAAAACGTGGTCCCATTGCTTGCAAATAGTCATTCATTGATATTTTATTATTTTTAAATTGTTCCCAAGTATCAATTATAAATTTAATATTGTTTTCTTGCTCTTTTCGTAATTTATTTTTTTCATTACGTTTAAAACTATTTATTTTTAAATATGTTTCAGTTTGAATACCTAATAATATGTTTATTACTTGGAAAGTAGATGGATGCGAGGTATAAAACTGCGAATTATAGTGCATATGAAAAGATTCTGGACCATTAGTTGTTCTAGCTTCTTCTGATGGTTTATCTGCCCATAAAGTTGGTGGAAATTTTGCATCGGTTTCTACATAGTTTTTAAGTAAATAATCGGAAAATCCAAAATCAGACGTAGGAGCATTTTCAATTAAATGTAAAAAAGCATTTTCTACTAAATTGGCTGGTAGAAATCCTAAAGCAAAAAATTTTTTTAGCCAAACACCCATTACGGAACTTGATTTATACTCTTTTAATAATTGACTATCTTTTTGAATATGTCTAAACCAACTTTGATTTAAATGAAACCTACATGCCAGAATTCTGCAGTTCGGGAAAATTTCTTTAACAGCGTTATGTGCACTTTTTTCAAAATCGAAATGAAAAGTTGATTGAGCCAATGATAGTTGTATATTTATACCAGTCAATTTCAAACATAATTTTACAATTGTGAGCCACATATCAATATATGTTTGAGTTGATTTTGAAGTCAAAAAACAAAACACTATAGGTATATAAAAACCATTTTGCAATACATGAATAGTATAAAGTTGTTCATAATATTTGGGGCAGTGTGAAAACGTCCCATCGGCGAATATATGAGAACATTGACTTAATATTTCAAGATTAGTAGCACAAGTAAACATTACCGGACTTGAAATTGTTTCCATATGACAAAATAACTCACCAGTATTACTTATTATATTTTCGCGTGTATCAAATATTTGAACTTTTGATTCTTCAAAACTTTTTGGAATTTTAGGCATACTCTTACGACGGAAATCGTACATACTTTTTCTCCATAACCTCAAACCAGAATGCACAAGTTCAATATCATTTTCTGAATTTTGAAGTTCAGCTCGAATTATTTTATTCGGCCTTGTTAATAAATCATTTTCGCATTTCCTTTTGATACGGGAATTGATAATTTGCCTACCAACGATATTATCAGCAATTACATTATGATTATGATCATTAAGCACACTAATAACTATTGTAACATCATTATTAACAAGCAGACTAGCAGAACAGTTTTTATTAGTACAACGGTATCGGATACTACCACATTTTTTCAGTACATTAAATTCTCTGTATTTATATCCATCGACTAATATGCACGGCTTGCCTTTTTCTGTTTGAAATTTTTTTTGGATTTTTAGATCCATTTTAATATTAAATTAAATTGTTAATAATTAAATTTGAATTGTTAATAATTGACACACGCTATTTAACACTATACACCTTACACTACATATTATGTTCACTCTATACGCGATACAAATTGCGAATGAAACATAAATACCAACATCCAACACCGATATGATGATATCGCTTATTAAGAAAAAGTTATCTTTATAGTTTATTATCTTCATTTATTGCTTTACACTGAGTCGACGATCAGATAAAATTATAAAAATAAAAATAAATACCAATGCTCACTCGTTCAGTTTTGTATATGTATATAATATCAACAAACAATTAATATTGAGTATTGACTTTAATATAATTTATAATATTATATATTTCCATTTTGAAAAAGTGCATTTTGTGAATTAATAGTTTGAGTGCATGTATTATGTGTGCAAGTATCGACTTACGGCATTATTTTTATATGAACAAAATAAAATATCGACTTACTTATGACATATTAAATTTAGAAAAAAACAATTTTTAACCAAGCCAACGATGATAATTTTTCATAGACCTAATTACTAGTTAAAACCATGGTTTAAGTGCTTGTATGTATACATTATTTTATGTTGTATATAAATTATTATATATAGTATATACACATATCATTTGGTGCGCAATCGTGTTGTGATTTTAACAGGTAAAAAGGGATCGGGGCGCAATCGTGTTCCAAATTTTTTGCGCAATCGTGGTGTA
Source organism: Nasonovia ribisnigri (assembly GCA_027563435.1). NCBI lineage: Eukaryota > Metazoa > Arthropoda > Insecta > Hemiptera > Aphididae > Nasonovia > Nasonovia ribisnigri. Next base: position 4,111 of record JANEHU010003936.1, read on the forward strand.
ATTAGTCGGGTCAAAAAAGGAAAAATTGCGCAATCGTGTTGCAGCGGAAAATTGTCGTAAACAACATCGAAATTTACAAGGACGTCTACCTCGTGAATTTGCATAGTTGTGACTACGGTTCCGACTGTAAAGATAGGTGTTTCGTTAATACCCTTGATAGTACGTTTTTCGTTTTCATTAATAACAACTTGTCCGTTTAATGCAGAGAGTTTAATAAGATTCATTTCGGCACCCGAATCAATGAGTAATTTTATATAATGAGGGTCGAAATTATGCGAACCACAGATTATGTGTTCCTCCGCGAATTTAGTGACTACTCTTACGCGATTTTGTTTTATTTCGCTAACGGTACGGTTCGCTTGACTAGTAGTAGGGTTTCCGTTTTCGATTTCCCCACTGTTAGTAGTTCTATTTTTTTCGTTATACATGCGCTTCCTACAATCTTTTATATTGTGGTTAGTTTTTTTACAATACGCGCAGAATCTAACGTGCCCTTGATATTCCTTTTTTACTACAACGGGTTTTTCGTCGCGATTATTTATGGGATTTCTAAAGCCTGTGCTTCCTGATGTGTTCACGCTGCTACGACACTCGTTTGCATAATGTCCTATTTTACTACATTTATTGCATTTAATACTTTTTTTATTTGCGTTATTTTTCCCGTTATTTTTATCCGTGTAAAAACGTCTACTTAAGTTTCTTATGTCCTCCTCTTCTTCGATGGCAAGCGTAATAGCTTCCTCGAGAGAGAGAACGTTTCGCGCTCGTAATAGGCTTCTAATCGTGGGTTGTGCCCCGTTAATAAATGCATTGCGTGCTCCCGTTTTATGCGTGTTCGCGACTGCGGCGGCATCATTATTGTTTAACCCTACCGTTAGTGCGCTCACTAAGTCATGGTAACATTTTTCGGTGCGTGCGGCGAAGCTTTTAATATCTTCGTCATATTTTTGTTTAATATTGTATAGATTTGTTTGTAAAAACCCGATTGAGTGTGTTGACCCGAATATTTTTCGAAGATGTGCTTCGAGTGAGGGCCAGTCTGGGATTGTGCGATAGCGTACGGTTTGGAAGGCTTCACCTTTTAAACTTGTTAGCATTCTTTTAAAAATCATAGGTTTAAGGTTATCATGTACGTTTTCCATTATATAGTTACATTCTGATATGTAAGATGCTAAGTCTGCTTCGGATCCCCCCGAAAAGGTCGGAATCATGCGTATCGCAGATTCAACTCCTAAAGTTACACTCATAATGGTTGTTTGTAAAGTTTGTGGGTCGTATCTAATTATTTCCCAACACCGATTTGGACTCTCAGACATATACTAAAAATTACCTATTCGACAACTTACAAAGTGTTCATCGTTTTTCTTGTCTGGTCCGTAGTTTGGTGTCCTATTTTGAAGACTGCTCTGCGGCTCGTCTCGCTGCTAGGCTCGATTTGTGGAATGTCTCGATTTGTCCGTGATTTCTTTTTGCTGACCCTGACGTTGTTGCACTTGAGGTTCGCTGACGTACTGATTCTGGTTTGGATACCAAAATACTTCGTTCAGGTGAACCCCACACCTGACACCAAAAAACGATGAACACTTTGTATAACACTATTGTTATTAAAATATAACTATACACACCTTAAGTGTTCTTTTTTTATTATAAATATTAATTAAAGCTTTTGTAATAATATATGGTTCTAAAAAAAATATTGCATAGCAAAAAGATTGTTTGCATCTATATTATATTTAAACATTTAATTATATAAAAAAAAATCTATAACAAATTTAAAATGATAAAAAATGTATCACAAACATATACAAATAATAATAATTGATAAGATATCAATTTATTATACTCATTACTTGATATTAGACATTAATTCAACAAATTTCATAATATATGATATCTACTACCTATTTATATAGAAAAAAAAATAATTACAAACAATATGGAATACAATTGTATAACTTAGTTCAAGTCATTGTAAATGTGTCATAAATCATACTACTTATAATAATATGTGCATAATCATTCAAATTAAGAACGGAAATTCATTTTTCTTGCTGTTAAATCAGCAAAGTCATTTATAACCTTTTCTAAATTTAATTCTGATGTACGAATTTGTTCTACATTAAGTATAGCTATATTAGTCAAACGATCTTGTGCTATAGAATTTCTCAGAAAGTTCTTAATAAGTTTTAATTTAGAAAATGATCTTTCTGCAGAGGCAACTGTAACTGGCAATACTAAGAATAGCATGCAGGCTCCTAGTACTTCAGAGTAAGTTATAGAAAAATCATTTTTTAGGATAAATGTTGCAAGTTCACCAATTGTTTTTAAATTTTTGTCTATGATCATTTCCTTAAGAGAGATAAGTTGACCGGTAAATTCAGAACTTATATCTGATTGATATTTAGTTACAAAGTCATATGATTCCTTCACAATTGCATTTTCCCCAGATTCAATAATTGATTGAGGTCTGAGAAAATCAAAAGTACTACATACGTTCTGCAGGCCTAAGAAACGGTTTTTCAATTGGCTTAATACAGTGTCAACAACAGGAAGGAACACTTTTATTCTGAAATTTCCTTCAGTTATTTCCAGTCTTCGATCTCCATCAACATCATCAAAAAATTTTTTTGCAAATCGTGTTCGAGTTGCCTTATATTTGGTTGATATTCCCCATTTTAAACATAACAGTTTTGCATCGTCTACAACACTATCATAATTTTCTCTTAATTTTTTAATCAATTGGTATGCGTTTTCCAGTTGATCACGGGCTTTTTGTAAATCTGTATCTTTGTACTGCAAATTTTTTGATACACCATGTAATGGACGCAGTATTTTCTCCCATACACATAAAATCAAAACAAAATCAAATGATTCGATTTTTTTCATTAAAGACATACTAATGGTTTTTTCTTCTGATTTTTTACTTGTTAAACTAATGGTTGCTAGAGTTTTTAGAACATCAATAAACCGTTCTTTTAATGCTGATAAGGATTCATGCCTTGCCTCCCAACGGGTTGGACAAACTTTTTTTAAAACTTTTGTTCGAATTTTGTTTGCATAATGTTCATTGAAAGCCAAAGTTGCCCGTCTAGGGGCACTGGAACTAAAAAAAATTAAAAATTGCTTGTATATTTTCAAAAAAATTGGCAGCTTCATTAGAACTTTTTGCAGCATCACATAACACTTAATTCAAATTGTGTGCACAGTAGTGTACATATGGTGCATTAGATACTGTTGATGAAATTCTCTGATGTACACCACAATAAATACCACTCATAACCGATGCACCGTCATACCCCTGACCACGGCAATTTTTAATATCGAGATTAAGAGATTGCAGGATTTTATAAATTGAATTTTCATAATCTGCTGCTCCGTGTTTTTTTAGTTCAAAAAATCCAAAAAATGTTTCTTTTATTTCAAAACTTTTTTTCTCATAATTTATTACAATGTACCTAATAATTAAACTAAGTTGATCTAACTTTGTGATGTCTTGTGTAGAATCTGCTATAATGGAAAAAACAATTGAGCTCCTTACTTCAGTACTAAGTATACTTCGGCGTTCTGTAGCTAATAGGTCTATAACTTCATTTTGAATTTTCCAGCTTAAGTACTTAATTTTCAAATTTTCATCATTTAATAATTTGCTCAACACTGGATCAAAATCTGCCATTAATTTCACAGTTCTTATAAAATTTCCTTCAGTAATATGTCCATTTTTATTTTTACAGCCTTCATTCCCTCTGAGTCCTGTATTTCCTGCTGTCAAGAATAATATTATTTTAATAATTCTTGATAGTACACTTCTCCAAAACTTAGTTTCGTTCAGAATCTGTTCTACCATATGCTTATCAATTGTTTCATTTTTGCACCAATGAGATCTAAGGGTTGTTGCTTTTAAGTGCTGTTGAGATATTTCATGAATGTTAATTTTATAATTTATATGATGCCAATCACAAATTCCTAAAATCCAATTGTTTTTAAAATGTCCACTGCACCTATCCGCAAACAGCCAACAGGTTTCACAATAAACACAATCTAAGACCACAGAATAACATAACCATATGCGTGAAATACTGAGTCCTGATTTGGTTGTTTTGTAATAATACTGAATTGAAAATTTTCTAGCAACACCACTACCATCTTTAGTGTATGGAAAATCAATGTTAGGTCTGCATGGACCATATTGTAAAATAACACGTTTCAAATCACTACTCTTAATGGTTTCTTCGAAATAGCCTCGGTCGGTAGGATATAATTTAGTTAAATCAAACCCTGTTTAAATATTTAAAAAAATTATTATATAAATATGTTTATGAAATTATAATCATAATTAATTATGAAATAAATTGATAATAAAAATTGTTTACATTAACTATAATTTTTAAATTAAGTTTTAATGGTAGGTACTTCATGTCTCCATACCTAATCCACACTCACAACTCACTGGTATTGTATTATCATTAGCAAAATATTATCACATACACAAAAAAAAATGTCAATTGTTAATAAATTTCAATTACCTGAAGAACATTTTGAAAAACGGTAAGGACTTTCTACAGTATCCAAAATTGATTTTGTCACTAAATTACCAGTACATTCACTAACAGTTTTATCAGAATCATCTTCAATAGGAGTACCTAAAATAATAAAATGCATAAAATAATTGTTAAAACGTTATATCTTGTAATTTCTAAGTCAAATATCAATAAATTTCAATTACCTGAAAAACATTTTGAGAAACAGTTAGAACTTTCTACAGTACTATCCAAAATTGATTCTGTCACTAAATTACCAATACATTCACCAACAGTTTTATCATAATTATCCTCAATAGGATTAGCTAAAATAATAAAATGCATAGGTAAAATAATTGTTAAAACTTTACACCGTCTAATGTCTAAATATTAAATATAATTTTTCCAAAATCTGCTGGAACATATTATTGAGATTATTAACTGTCTTTACTTCATTATGAATTTGAATATCTTCAAACCCTGAATTTATATCAAAGTTTTATAATTGTTTTGTAATTTAATATTTAACATTTTAGGGTGAGGCAAGTGAGGCGGTCTAAAATTTTAATTTTTAAGCTTTTTAAAATTCGAATGCTGTAGCAGTCATGAGGAACGTAAAACTTTAAAATTATGAATGCTTTTCGTGTACAACGAGTTGTATAATTATTGTAAACTTCATGTCTACATTTGCTTATAATTTACGGACCTACCTGTTTTTTTTTTTACAAATTGATCCATTGACCCAGCCATTTTTTTGTTTATATTCTCTTGAACGAGCTTTAATTTTCTTTTTGCAGACCCGCTTAAATACTGCAGTGTTGATATAATTAAATGAGTTTATAACAATTAAAACACAATTATAATCACTAGTATAAACCGTTTACAAATAAGAATGACAGAATGACAATTGTCTACACACTCTACACTCAACACTCAACCGCGCTTTAAAGGAGTAAGAGCTAATGACACGGCCACACGGGCGACGGACTACGGTCGGCGATTAGTGATTACAAAGATTATTTCGGGAAATCCCAATTCCACACATAACAGTAATTCAATAAAAATAAGCAATAAAACGCTCTAATAATATACTTGTATAGATAAATATAGTTATTATTATGGATAAATAGGGGCCCCGTTCTTCGATAACAAATTAGATATCTTAATATATTATGATTACACTCGCTATGTGTACTAGCCATATCTGTATGGCATTGATTATTAAATTGAAGGTGTAAGCAAATACTATAGTATAATATATTATTAAATAGTATAAGTAACAATACATATTATAAAGCAGGTAGGTACTCATGCCATGTGATATATAGGTTTACTTACATACTGCAGTTTATTTGGCGTCGAATGTCGGTGATCGGTGGATGGTATTTATAATAGCTTAACACAGAATCAGATTAGACTTCTATTCAGAAGTATAATTGTCGCACTAAGCACTTTCAATTATAATTTATATAACAATTAATTTGTTATAGGTTATGTGCATCAACAATGATAAACACTAAAATCGTGTATAATTTATACTATGCGGTCGGTAATATGCTAACCTGCGCAAGCGCATTCAAGCGATGACCAGTGTATATTATGTTTTAAATAACCGTGTTTACACCGTGTTCAAGAACATTCTGTGAACTAACCCAAGATGTTGAAATACGTTCATCGAACCGTTTTATTTCCATCGGAGCATTTTCACATTCACAGCACCGTTCAATGTCGGAAACACCGACTATGAACCATAATTTAATTTTGAATTAAAAAACTTAACTAAAACAAGGTTCACTCACAGTGAATAAACCGTTGAAAATACACAGTTAAAAGAAACCGACGCTAAACGCTGAAAATGCTACTCGGGCTATATCAACTTCTAATATATATCCAATTTCAGAATCATCAGCAATTTTAGTTATATCTATGTCTAGATCATTAACCCATTCAAAATCTTTAAAAGGTAATTCTGTTAACATAGATTTCCCATACACGTTTACACAGTCAAGGTAAGTGATCCATGTAATCGGTTCATTCGAATTATAGTCCAACCCTTCAATATTTGGTATGTTTGCTTTAGCATATCTTTTAGTAGATTGGCATATACCACCTCTAATCGAATTCTCAAAAAAGGTGAGCATGGTATAAGACTTTAACCTTTGTAATTTAACCTTTGTATATTTTAACATAGGTACAGTCAAAGGCAAATCCAGGAGCAGTCATATAATGAGCAGGATCTAGTTTGAGAGTAGATAAACATAAGTCTCTGAAATTTTCGAACACGTCAGCTAGTATGGTGACATCAGTTTTTAAATAAAGGTCTTTCAATTAAATATGTTACATATTTTTTTTGCATGTAAATAATCTTCATCACTAATTTGCTCATCTGTTAATGAGTTATAAAATTCAAGCTTTGACGGTAAAAAAGTATTATCTAATTTACTCCAACTGTTAACATATTCATAAGGGAAGACTCTTTTTCGTGTAACTAAATCTAATGCTTTTTCAGAAAATATTTTAAAAGTTTCTCTAAACCTTGACTTATCTTCAGATAAATTACCTGCAAGTTTACTTAACGACTCACTCATAAAACGGAATGTATCAACAAATTTTATATTAAATCTAGGTGCGATTTCTTTACTAAATGATGTATATTTTTCCGCTGAATTTGGGATTACATGAATATTTTTATCATCACAACCAAGTTCGTGAATTATAAAGTGGCTATCTTACGATAAATTATGAAAGAAAATTGGAACAAATGACCGACTAGTTAACTCAAAATTACAATTAAGACAGACACATTGTCTATATTTATCGGTAAAATTACAGTGATCACGAACTTTAATTAAATTATTCTTTTTGAAATTTTTTAAACATTTTTTACAAAATTTAGTTCTTTGAAAATGATTTTCCTCTTTTTCAGTTAATTTAATCATTGGTGTATTAATTTCGTAAATTTTATTGATATTATTTCCGATATCGATCATATTTTCCATGAATTTTTTTGCAGCTTTTTCAACTCTATAAATAACTACCTTTCTCAGAATATTTAATTCTTTCACCAGCTCTTTTGGTATAATACTATAATCAACTGTTAAATAAAATCCATAACTCATAATTTCATGTAAATGCGTAACATAAGTTTTTCTTTTCTTTTTATTTTCACATCTCCGAATGAATTCTTCAGACTGTTTAGGAGTTGAAATACATTCAAAGTCTGCATAAATAACAATCGGACTTCTCTGGGTTTTTTACAACTTTTAAAATGAATGAAATCATCATCCCCCTCTTCAAACATTATAGGTCTGCCTAATTTATTCTTACTACAATAACTATGGTCTAGCATAAAAAATGCTTATGGTAATCTATAATTTCATTTTTTTCATTAATTAATTTGTTTCTCGTTTCTTTTAAACGAGATTTTTTTATTTTTATATTAATAGTTTTAATTGTATTAAGAAATTCTTTTTCTGCTTCATCTTGTGCTCTCTCGTTTTCTATTGATTGCTGTTTAATTTTCTTAATTTTGCTGACAATAAATCTTTTTGATTCCATTTTTTTTTTGTTTTTTTTTTTAAAAATCTATAAAATGCATAACAGTTGTATACTAATTGGTACTTATAAAATAATGCGTACCGCTATTAAAAATAATAATTTATTTCATAAAGCATATAAAGCTAGATTTTTAAAAAAACAGATAGTTAATTTAATAAAATAAAAATGTATAAATATATCTAAATATAATATAAGATGAAAAAATATAACAATTACGTAAAAATACATGTGGATAACTATATATATATATATAACCTATTATTAAATGGCATAAATGTAATTACTAATTAATATTTAAACATATGCATTATATTATGTAAAAACTTTTTTTTAAAAAAATCTGGCTTTGATTTTAATCGACTGCACATAAGTTCTTTAACTGTTCATTTAACGATTCAATGTGCATATAAAAATTATTTAAACATTTCCAGTAGTCTGTACAGCTAGACCGATAAAATCTAAGAATTTTTTCTTTTTCTTCTTTTAAAAAAAACAATTTATCTTTTATTTCATTAACATTAATTTTATTTGGAGAAGTACTTATTCTAATTAAAAACAATTCATATTTTATGTTTTTAACATTTTTATTATTCTATTTTATTTTCCACTTCTATCAACATGACTTTTTAAATTTGATTCTGTGTAAGATTCAATCATGTTTTTATAATATTGACCCACATAGCAATTAAATGTGTTACACATATTTTTACAACATTCACTAAAAACATGAAAATATTGCTTTAAAATGTTATTTTTATGTAATTTAGGTGTTAAAAATATTGTCACAACGTTGTGACAACAATTTGTGGCAGAAATTTCCATATTGCAACAATAACTTTTTACAATATTGTTTTATTCAGGTTTATCAATATTTTGAAAATATTGCCTTTGAATATTTATTAAATGTTTTTTAATAATATTGCGTAGGTAGCTGCCCAGACAACAAAATTATGTTACCACAATATTCAAACAATGTTATAATTGTAGTAATAATATTATAATGAATATTATAATAACATTATTTAAAGATTCATTAACATTATAATTACATTATGATAAAATTACCATGGTAAAGAAAATTATGTTTCCATAGTATTGTTTGATAACATACCCAAAATATTACACTTAAACATTTCCACAACAACACATATGAATGTTTTAGATTTAATAATGTACTAATATTCAGAATTTTCGCAAGAAAAAGCTAGGAAATATAAAAATTAAATATCATATTAAAACAATACGCTGTAAATTTAATTATTATCACTTGTTTTTTATTTTTTAATATAAATGTTTACAATTTATTAGGTTAATTGTTGGTTAGTAGGTTTTGAATTTTTTTTTTTTTAGGCGAAACGGCGCATGTGAAAGGCATATGCCAAGGCAGTTGTCAATTTCCTTTTCTGGAATATTTTTATATTTTATGTTTGTTCTAATTGCATCTGAAAAAAATGTATTTATTTATTTAAATAATATGTTGGTAGCTGAAACAATATATATTTTATATTTATTTTACACATTTAATTTATATGAGAAACCTAATTATGATGTACAGAGATAAAATTATATGACGTATAGTACACATTGCAAATAAGTAAATTCCTCCATTGAGACTACAATTCGTAGTTGGAGTTTATTATATTGGTAAATTTGGTACCATTATTGTTATTTACGTTAGGTATTAGTAGTTTTTGAATTAATATTAAAATCTATTTCTATATTTTAATAGTAATTTACAAATATAAGATACCATTTATAAATGTATCATAACTTTGAGGTGCAAAACATGAGATAAGCAATTAATTTTTATATAGAGAACATTTTATGATGTTCAAACATATAGGAAATATATTATTTTGGTTTTTAAGGATTAATTGTTTGAACTGTAGTATCACATATATTATACATATATTACGAAAGCCAAATAAGATATTGAGAAAAACTATATCCTAAAATAATTAATTAATTTAGGAATGATAATGAGGTCTGAACATATTTAACGATTCAAGATAATATATTTAAAATTTAGATTTTACCTATTATCAGACGATAGCTCAATAAAGAAGAGAAACACTGTTTCTTCTTAAACCCAAGCAGTGAGTAATTCACTAGTACACCGTCTTTAAATATCCGACCAATTACCCTACGTACACTATTTCCCAAATCATTGTTATCAGTTAAAACCGATAATTTCAGTATCTGCAAAAGAAAAACATTTATAATTAATCATATAGTAAAATAATTAAGAATAATAAACAAAACCACATATAATAACTATACATAGTTGACAAAATAAGATTTTTTTATTTTAATTTGTAAATTAGCTGAAAAAGACTAATTTTGCAGACCTTTAAAAAATGTGTTTCATTAAGAAAATAATATATTACTATACAAAATACAGTTGATGAAAGATATAAAGGCTTTATTATTTACCAAGGATTCTCTGAAACCATTTTCCTGTTTGATTTTGTTTTCGAAAGTGTATAAATCTTCATCCTTTTCAATGGGAATTATCGTGTTGCTTTCAATGCTTGAAAGGTCCATGGATGGATATTTGTTTGCATTCGCAAGGAGACAATCAATATTATTTAAATGGTTGGATTGAACAATACTCTGGATATTATTGATTTCATACTTTAAATTAATTAGTGTGTTGACAACAAAAGTCTGAAAAGCTAAATTAGGGCAAAATATTAAAATTATTATTTTTCTCATCATGTTAGTTATAGAAACATATAGGTTGACAAATAAAGCTATATCTAAAAAAATTAATACATTTTAAACATAATAAATAATTTATGTATATAAAGGAATAAATTATATTATTGTTTGGTTATAAACAGGGTTTGTAAGTTCATGAATTTGCATATCAACCTTGCTAACTCGTATCTAATGCTAGATGACATAGAAATCCATTTCAAGGTAGCATGGTTAAGGTTGTATAATTTTATTTAGCATATTTAGAGGTTTTCTGCCTCTTTGGCATATGAGTATATGTATTTTTCTATTTCATTGGTCAAAATGGAAAAATTTAATGAAAAGACCGATTATAAATATTTTTGCAATGTAAAAAAATGGATGGGAATTGTTATAACATTTTTGGATTTAAAAATGAACGACTGACTGGGCAATTTTTTAAAATTTATTTTTTGGAATTGCATTTAAACAAATAAAATATAAATGGATAGTTCTTATTACTAGATTTCTTCTATTTGATTCTGCATACTTTTAGTGCATAGTTTTAAATTTTTAGTGCACATAAATGCATATTCATGAACTTAATAAGGTATATTTCAATGGCATATATTGCCAGTTTTTAATGCATAAATGCATGCTATTTTGGGCATTTTTTAGGGCATGAACTTACATGCCCTAGTTTTTAATGAAAAAATATAAGATAGTTATTATATTAGAGTAGAAAACGACAGTTATTACAATTTCAAATGAAATATTAGCTATTATTATAATATAATGGTTTCTATTATATTTATGAGTAGCTAAATACTACAAAAATACCAACCTTCAGTAGTCTTATACTGCACATTATTAATTTGTTGACTTGAAGATATTAATTCAGATGTAACTGCAGAAGGTAACCCTATAAAATAAATAACAATTTTGGGTTTCTAAATAATATATGTTTAGAACACCTTAGATCCCTGCTGTGTCCGTCCATTAGTTACCAGCACATAATTATGATTGTTACTATATTGTTAGTTTTTATTTGTTTATTATCTATAGTTATTGTACATAAATTGTATATGGAATAATAATATTTATTGAGTTGTATTAAAATACACTTAGAAACTGAGGATTTAGCACGCTCACTAAATGAGTTATCTTAACCTTTTTGTAGTTATAATTCTTGTCTATTATTAGCCATATTAATTAAATGCACATACATTTGATAATATAATTGTGTTAACTCAATGAAGTATTTACTAAAGTTAATAATAACCTGGTTTTTTGTATGGATCCTTAACATCATCTTTAAATAATGCTCTTTTGACCGATGGTTCTTCATAGCATCCAGCCTCATATGTTTTGTCTACAGTCCATTTATCAGTAGCTGGAGAATGTATAACTGTTGTTTTATGCAATGGTTCTGGTGTATCAATATCATGAGTTAACATTTTCCAGTTGTATTCTTTACTAGTGGTCCCTTCAATCTTTGACGGAGTTCCAATTACAAAGTCATCATCATCGCTATCAACTGATACAATTTATTTATAAAAATAATATTTCCAAAATAGTATAAATGTATTACTATTAAAAAGATGTTTTGACTTCCAATCGGGATCTTTTTGTAAATCATCATGACTGCTGTCATCGTCTTGTTCTTGTAACATACTCCATCTTTTTTGATTTTGTGGTAACTAAACAAATAATTTAGAAAAATATTGATTTAAAAAAAAAATAAAAAATATGAACTATAAATTAAAAATATATATGTATTACTCGTATATTTTGGTGGACAACTGTTAGAAGATTTTTGAGATCTGTCTTGTTCAATATTGTCCTTACTACTTGATTCTTTATGTTTTGATTCTAAATATTCTAAAAAAAAAATGTTATGCAATTTATTTTTAAAAATATTATATTAATGAGTGGTATAATTGAAGTATAATATATTACCATTATATTTTGGTGGACATGTATATGATTCTTTTCTAGTTGTACCTGATTGTTGTTTACTATTATTTAGAGTATAACGTTTAGATGAATAATTTTTTTTTGACATACATTGTGCATCATCAGTTGAGGATAAATCAGTAGTAACTGTAGCTTTTGAAGCCTTCATTTGAGCCAATGCCAATGAATCTATAATATTAATATTAAATAAATTTCATAAAAGTAAACATGAAAATATTTAAGAAACTTACCATAACTCCTTTTTCCCAATTTTCTTGCTGGGCAATAATAAAATTCTGTGGCGTTTGGTTGAACATGATTTTCTATGAATCTTTTTACCAATTTAGGATTTTTGGACCACGCACATTTAGACTTCTTTACCCAAGTGTGAGGTACAGCTTCTACAGTGTTTTCTGATGTAAAATGTACAACTTCCCAAAGTTCCATCTGTTATAAGTAATATTAAATAATAATATTTACTTTATAGGTATAACAATTTAATTATCTTTACCTATTAAATATACGTAGTAGGTATTCAAATCATAAAAAATATATTGACTAATTAATTAATTAATTAATTAATTCAAACATAAACAATTTAAGTATTATTATGTATGACAAATTTAAATGTTTACTAGGTATATGTAAATTGATCATATAATATAAAAATAATTAAGATATATTTACTAGACCTATCACACTTGGTATTTAAAATTAAACTAAATTAATACATTTACAAAACAACTCTTCAAGAATAAAAATAATAAATATCTAACACGATTAAGATAAAAAAGAATCCATTATTTAATTATTAATACCTATACATATAATTTAAAAAAGTTATATTTTATAATTATTTATAATTATTCTTCTATTGTTGAGTGAATAATTGGCATGGCTATAAGCTTTCCGCCGTGTTTCAAAATCATAATTTTTTTTTTTATATCACAAATTTCCCAATAATGGATGTTTCTAGAAAGATTTTTGACTTCAAATATGTCCAAAAATGTGGAATCTAATGGTTTCGTGTAATATGGCAATAAAGACTTAAAGAATTGTCCTATTAATACTGGTTTGTTGTTTAAATGTGCAATATTGAGACATTTGACCAAAGTATTATCTTTTGTTAAAATATAAGAATCTTTTTCTTTTTTTGTATTAATATGAATATTTTCATAAACTAAATCATAGTATTCTGGTCCAAATATGTTTTCAATTAAAGGTCCATTAGTATGAGGCTGTTTCAGAATTATACCCTGAGAAGGTTTATCAAGTCTTTTTGTGATTTCACTAATTTCTTGCATGGCAGTTATATTATCTTTTTCAGCTAAACGATTGATTACTTGAGCTAATGGTTTCTCATGTTTTCTAAGTAATGATTTCAATGATTTCAGATAATTTTCAAATACAAATGTACTGCAGTTGTCTAATGGTCCATACAAATCATAGTCATCACATAAATGCAGAAGACCATGTATATTGTGTGATATGTGATAACTACCATATATTTCTCCAAACCTTTTGACAAAATAATTTAAAAGGTCTCTAGCATAACCAACCAGTGTACTTTTTTCTGGACTGAGGAGAATTAACATAGAAATATTTAGAGTCATAAAATGTTCATAGCATTTATTACTTAACACATTTTTAAGAACAATTTGACCAACATAAAGAACTATGGTTCGAAATTCTGTGGCTTTAAAGCGACTTAATTCTTTCATGCTTCTTACACTTCGAACAAAATCTGAGGTGATGCAATTTTTTAATGATAATAAAGAAGATGATAAATCATCAACACTCTTTGATCTAAGACGAACGTTCAGTGGTCCTTTAGTCCAAAGAAATAGAAGCTTCTTCATTACCCCTAAGCAAATTAGGTGCATATAATCAAGACTAAAAGATGTAATTAAATCAAACCCGGGCAATTCAATTAAACGGGTTAATTCATTAGATGTATGAAAGTCTTCGTCGAGTTTATTAATGTAAGAATGATGATTTCTTTTTAATGATGGCACATGGGAGTATGGAAAACAGACTCTGTTGTTTATATATTCTCCTTCAATTGTACATCTTGTGCACGATGAGAATCCAGAGTGACCTTTTGTGCGTAGGACAAAACTTTTAGCAGGTACATCAAGACAAAATACTTTTATTGAAATTTTAATTGTGATATTATTTTTAATAATACCATTATTAATTAGGAATTTAGCTTCATCAACAAAACTTGAAAGAAACTCACTACTATTATTTGGTTTTTCAAATCCGTAATAAATACCAATAGGAAAAACATTTTTGCGGGACGAGTTTTGAGGAATAATATATCCTAAAATAGGCCAAAATTGACCACCACTACTCTTTGACAAAGGTACCCCATCAATACCTATGGCAACATTGACCTCATTAACACTGTTGGGAGTATACTTCAAAATTGCAGAGGACAATCCAAAATGGTGATAAATTCCTGGCATAACAGTTTGTATACTCTGATAAATATTTGTTTGAGTCGATAAAAGAGTCCTACTATCAACAGGTAAATCTTTGAAACATTCATGATTTTTTAAACCTTTTAGTAATCCATTCAAAGCTATATGTGAAATGTTAAAATTAAGAGCCCATGATGCTAGGAAGTGTCTTAAAGAAAAATCTTGTTGAATAATTGAACATTCTCCAACATTATCACACAGAATATCAGATACATCTTCCGAACAAGTACTAAATAATAAATCTGGGATTTTAATGATTGGAGAAGACATTGTTGGAGACAATACATTTTGTGCTGTATTTATTGGTTCATTATTGTCACACAAATTAAGTGATGGAGAAATTTTTTGGAAAATATCGTTAGATTTGCCATAAATTGCATTAAGTGCATAATTAATTTCATTTCTAATTTTTCTTTTTTTTGTACGCTCACTTAAAATCATTTTATGTGGTGAAGTGATAAAATGGATATGCGTCAATTGTTCGCCAAAAATAGTTCGCGCGACAATTGCTCGCGCGTCTAATGTTCGTCTGGAAATTGTTCGAATACGAAAATTGTCCGTGCATGAATTGTTCGTAAAAAAAAGGTTATCTACATGGCAGTATAAATAACATACTATTTGATTTAGTGTGAAATGTGTGAAGTTTTAAAACCATATCGATAACGTATCTCGTTATCGAACATTATATAATGGGCACAAAAATCCCAATGTGTTCTGTAATAGTAGTTATCTACTAATAACAATACTAATACTAACACATACCTGTCACAAAAATCAAACAACAGTACAATCAGTAATTTTGACCATCATTTATTTTACCGCAATAAGTATTTAATTAATATGGTTTTAAAATACGTAAAAAGTGATCGTGGTACAGATATACTCGTACATAAAAGTTACATGTTCTACCGCGAAAAACAAACGGAAAAAAAAACTTTTTGGAAATGTTCATTTTATAAAAAATATAAGTGTGGTGGTCGTGTTCATGTGGAAAATGACGAAGTTGTCAAAAGTTATGAACATAATCATGTACCAGATAATGCTCAAATGGAGACAAAGGAATTAATGTATAACATGAAACACGATGCACAAACCTCCGCTGCTACAAGTCATGGAGTCATAGGAAATCTAGCAAGTCAGGTAAATTGAATTATCTAAATATTTTGAATTTTAAATTAAAATTATAAAAAAGTGCTCGAAACTTGCGTAAAGAATTTGAATTTTAGGCTGAATGTTTATAGGAATAATATACATGTCATGTTAGAATTATTAAACATTTTCCATAAGTTTGGTTTACAATAAAAAACTTATCATTTATTTAAAATTTAAAGCAATACGTTAACATTTATATTTTTCTTAGGTTCCCTTATCAGTTGCAGGTCAATTACCCAGCGTAGCTAGTTTGAAAAGAACAATACAACGTGCTCCTGTAAACCCTTTAAACTTTAGTTTTGATATTCCTGAAGAATTTACAAAGACGAAAAATGGCAACGATTTTCTTCTTTTTGATAACAAATCGGATACAAAAAGAATATTATTGTTTTCAACGAAAAATAGTTTGGAGTTAATGAATAATTGCCTTAATTGGTTTTGCGATGGCACTTTTACTTGTTTACCTATTCCGTTTAAACAGTTATATACCATTCACGCTGTACATTATTCAAATGTTATCCCTTCTGCTTACGCTCTTCTACCCGACAAAAAAGAAGATACATATACATTATACACAAATGTTTAAGGCTCTTAAATCATTAAACCAAAATTTAAATCCCAAGTCTATTATGATGGATTTCGAAAAAGAAGCGATGAATGCTGTTAAATCTGAATTTCCAAATACCTCAATTAATGGATGTTTTTTTCACCTATCACAATGTATTTGGCGCCACTTACAAGAAGCAGGGTTACAAAAAAATTACATACAAGATTCTGAATTTGCCTTACATATTCGTATGTTACCTGCTCTTGCTTTTGTGCCACAAAACAAAGTTATAAAAGACTACGAAAAACTTTTAGACTCTGAATACTTTTCTGAAAATGAAGAACTTTTAATGCCAATTATAGACTACTTTGAGGGCACCTGGATTGGCCGTTTGCATCGTAGAGGCCAAAGAAGAGATCCGATCATCCCCATCAGTGTATGGAATTGTTATGACTTAGTAGCGGCAGACCTTCCACGAACTAATAATTCAGTTGAAGGATGGCACAATTGTTTTTCGTCTACACTTAATTCATCCAAACATCCATCAATTTGGAGATTTATACATGCACTCCAAAAAGAAGAAAGTATTAATACTTTAAAAATTCAGCAGTATGTCGCGGGTCAAGAACCACCATCAAAAAAAATATATAAAAATAAAAGTGAAAATTTAAAAAAAATATGTGCAGATTATAATAACCGTGCAACAATGGATTACCTTCGTGGTGTTGCATACAATTTCCAACTACAAATATAAAAACTATGTACCTACTTAATATTATTGACATCCACAAACGTGGAAAAATACTCAACATTATATTATTAGTATATTATTATTATTATTATTACAATTATTTATTTATTTTTATTTAATGTTATGTGAACATACGAACAATTTTTGCACGAACAATTTTCGTATTCGAACAATTTCCAGGCGAACATTAGACGCGCGAGCAATTGTCGCGCGAACTATTTTCGGCGAACAATTGACGTGATACCTGATAAAAATATATAGGTACCCTGCCTGTAATATAAAAATGTAAAATACAAAACGGTAAAAACTTAAAAATAATTTAGATACCTATAATACCAACATAAGGTTTATAAAATCTAAAAATATACTCACGTTTTTAAAAATGACTTCACTTATATCACTTATTATTATTATTATATCACTTTTTTTTAACTGCAATAGTACTCATAATTATAGTAAAAACATTTCTATTTTACCTAAAAAATATAAATTTAATATTGATTAAAGAAAGTATTTATATCTACCCGAGATCTACTATAGTATTGAAAATTTTAATGTTAATGAATATAAGACAAAAATGAGCTAGTGAATTATGATTTTAACAAGGCTTTAGAGTTAAATAAAAAATATCTACTGATAATACAGATTTATGTTAGAAAAATAAAATGTACCTATGCACATTTTTGAGAGTAAACTGTATTATGTAGGTAGGTATAGGTTTAGTTAGGTACCTATACAAAAATAGGCATAAGGTTGAATATCCTTAACATAATAAAACAAATATTTTAATGATTTAGAAATGTTACAATATTATTATGTTTAGGTATAGATTTTAATTGAGTACCTACTATATTCTAATATGTGTGTTTGTATGTGAATAGGGCAACATCCTATTATGGCTTATATTTTATAACAAACATAATATAATCTACACTAAGCGTCTAAGCAAAATACCAACCAGATCTACCAAAAATTAATTTTTGATGTCCAGATGCCATAATTATTAAAGAATATAAGCCCTATAAATGTGTATGTCAACGGTTTATAGTTTACAATAAATACTATGTGAAACTGTAAGAGATTCAAAGGTATCCAAAAACGTTTCATAAATAGTACAAACCATAAAAGTATAAACTTAACTCAAATAGTAGGCTAATAATTCTTGATGTTAAAGCTTTAATAATTAATAAAAAAATAGTACCTATGGTGTTTAAAGTAGGGTTCTAGAGACATGTGCTAATTGCAAGCGCTCACACCTACAACTACTTCATTAATAATTATTACCTCATACTAACTATCATATAGTTATATTCTGTAGTACTATTTACATTTTACTTCGTACGTACCATATTTTAATTGAGCCAAATAAGTGTGTTAATACAGTTATATGTATATCATTACATCTATATACAGCTATATTGTAGTTAGTACAAAGTACGATTAATTGTTGCTTTATAATAATTGAATATAGCCTATTGGTAGTTAAATAATTAATTTACTTACCTAGGTACGTTAGAAATTAACTGAGAATGGATTATACACTTCTATGAGAAGACCGACACTGTGGTCTGTGACACAATAAACTGATTGTATAAACACTATAAAAGTATAAACGGCACTACGGCGCGGCAGTCGCAAACGCTGACAAAAGACAAAACGGTGAAACGGTAAATGCAGGATGACAAATTGAAAATGACGTTTGACGACAATAATATATTTATTTTTCTATATTATTATCTTCATGGATGAAATAATTAAAAACATTCCAGAAATGCCCGCAATGGCGCAATAACAATAATAACCAGAAATACTAAGATAAGTTCATAGTCCAGCACCAGCAGCTAGCAGCAGGCTATCGTTCGTTATTTAAGATTGTAACACACTCCCCACTACGGAATCAAGAGCCGATCACCGATGCAATAGTTTCAATCGCGATTATAAAATGTATAAATAACTAATAAGAATAACTATTATTAATAAATAATAATCATTATACTATTATAAATTATAATAGGTACTTTTTTGTATACATTATAAATTATAATGCTATTCTATCATTGAATTCAAATTTAACACCATCCATTACAATAATCCACTATTGTAACCTACTGTACAGCAGAACGACACCCACTTGCCCATCTTTTTCTATTATTATTTATATGACGTATTAACTAGTTGAACTGAAATTTATGTACTATGTAACTAATCAAGAATTTCACAATAAGATATTTTCGCCTATACGTATAATACACACAATAATTAGTGATAAAACATAAAATAATAAGAAGTCAAAACATAGAATCAATATAACTTAAATAGGTAGATATAGGTACATTATTATGAAAAATGAAATAAATATTGTAGACATTTTAACAAATGTATTGTTTTAGTCGTTGTATATATATATATACGTATTACACTATAATAGTGTTATATCTGTGTATTAATTCAACCAACTTTTATTTTACATAATATTTTATATTATAATTAATTACGAGAAAGCCATAGACATTATGATCGATCAAACAAATAAGGCACGAAAAGATAACTTTTAAGTATTACGATGTTATTATTTTAAATACATTTAAAAGTTTTAATACAATTCTATTATTATTATTATATATTTTTTTTTGGATATATATTATCAGATCATCTCTATTATTTATAATAATTTATTCTCTGTGTATAATGGAATTACCAACTACCTCTTATTGGTCACATATACAAGTTCACGCTGCACCACTATTCAGCTATATACATTATTATATTATACATTAATCACTTCAAGACATGAACAAAATATTATAAATAAAATATTATAAAAAGTTAACAACTTATTGTTATTGTAATATTATTGCGTGCTATAAACTTTAATATTATGTAAGAAATTTAATAAACACATTATAGAAACATTATACAGGTAATATTATATATTCTAACTCTGGGTAATGTTATAATAACGCCAAAATTATAACATTTGATATTTAACAAAATACTGACGTTATTATAATATTGATGTTACACGATTGCTGTCTGGGTGCTTTTTATAAAATTAATGTGGGTATGATTATTCATCTGATATGTTATATTGAGTTCAGACCTAATCTGAATCATGAAAATACATTTTACACGTTAATAGTTATATGGGTGTAATACTATACTTTATAACATCTGCATACAATTATACTACTTTACTTATATTAATAGAAACATATTATTGTTATAGAAAGAGTAATGCATGTTTCAAATTAAAAATATATGAACATACAATATATACTACATTGATAATACTTTTTACTCGTCTTTTATTAGTATCAAAACAAAAACTTTAAACTTTAAGTACACAACATAACTTTACAACTTTTAATAATTTCAGTTTACAAATTAAATGAAAATTATAATGGAATAAATTGAAAAAAAATTAAAGTGTATTATTACTGCTTTCTGCATTACTACATTTCTTTTTTAACCGATTGCTTGCTTGTGCCATCCACTTGCTAATTGACAAGGCGATTTCTATATCCGGTACTTTTTCGAATTTTGAGCATAGATGAATTGCTTCTATAGGAATTAAATATAGATTTAAAATTTAAAATACCTCTTTTATAATGAATGGTAAGTATACGCGGTTCTTACCAAAAATAATTTTACAAGAACTGAGAGATGACAGTTTGTTTTTTCCTTTATGTCCAACATAAGAATAATATTTCAGCCACGTATCATCAAACAATTTTTGCATCATACGACGTACAGAGTCCGATATTGATCGGCCGACTAATCTGGACAGTTCTTTAACCTATTATCACCAAAGAACAATTTATATATAATGTGAGTAAAAATCAAACCTATTTTTGACACACTTACTACTTGGGACCGGGTCGTGGCATTTTCAAGTTCAGTTTCAACATTTTCAAGAGTTTGCTCATTACTGATAGGAACACTTTCAGTGTTCAATAAATTTGAACTGCTGTGATTGTCTTGATTAGTTAGTGAACCTGAGGCGTTCAAAACATTGACAGCATGTTCTACCATACTTTTGATTTCATTCACTGTATATACTAAATTTTTAATATCAAACTTGATATTAGTCAAAGACGTCTTAGTATAATCATAACATTCTGTAAAATTAAATTAAAATATAATTGACAAAGAAAAATAGCATTTTATGTTACAAATTATAGCACAATATTAAAATAATAAAGTATGACTTACGTTTAAACTCATAAGTAAGGTGAGACATTTTGTTTAAACATAAATCATTACCAGCAACTTCTAATCCATCTATTGAATGTTTATCATTTATCACCATATCTTCTTCCATAGAATATAAAATACAAATAAATATAGAAAGTAAACCTTTATTAATATATTAAATTCCCCTGAAAAATCATAATGGTAACAATATATTATCATATCTAATAATTGTATAATATATTTATAACTTGTACCTAAAATTATGTCATTATAATAATAGGTACAAATTACTCTATATTGGTGTTAAAATACGTATTTAAAACTAAAAAGATCAAAATATAGACAATAACAATTTTATAAAAATATAATAGTATTTTGTACTTAACTCGGAAATGTAAAATTATATAATACAAATAAACGCATGTACACAGATGATACACTAAAAAATTTTTATGTCGTAAACCTGAATTATACTGCAATTTAAATAGGTATTCACATTAATATTTCTATATTTTGATCTATTGAAGAACAAGTTTAATTTTTCTAAAATAAAGTACTATTTAAATATCGATAAAAACTACTTTACTTGTAGTATTAGGAAACAAACATTTTTTGACATTGCTTAATTGCCTGGACAAAGGACCTTTATACTCATTTTGTAATATTTTATCATCATTAGATATACTAGACATATTATTAGATTGAACTTTCCACTTTCCACTTGGGCTATTTATAATTTCAATGTCATCTATAATAATATTGTTTTTATTAGTAAAAAATTAAATACCAAATAATTAAATTGTATTAACTCATTTAAAATCAAAAATATATTATATACCTTCCATAATAAATGAATTATTTGAAGAGATTTCTTTGTTTTTACCAACAATGTCAATATTATTATAACTTGTGCCTATTATTAATTACAAAAATTTAATCATAATATAATAAGAAATTTAGATATCTATAAATTATTGTATTAAACTTAGGTTTTAAAAATAAGTTTCTTACTTAAATCAAATTTATTTTGAATTATTTTTGAACATCCTGGAGAATACAATTTATCTTTATCACTATCGTCACCATCACTAGAATCTTTGAAATATAAATTTAGTCAATTTAGATATATATAATATGGTATTGCATTTATTTTTGAACTTATAATTAATAACATTATATTAAATACCTACCAGAAAATTCTGGTGCAGAACTATAATCATGATCGTTAATTGGAGGGTGTTTCTTTGAATGTTGATAATTCTTTTTATTTTTAGTTTTAAATTTCACATTTTCCGCTGATGAGGACAAATCTGAAGTACTTTGCGCTTTTAATGCTTTACATCTGGCTTCATTATAAGAAGCTAGAACATGATAGGACAGTACAGTTTAATTTCACATTAATTTTAATAGTGACTTTCAATAAAACTACATAATTACCTATAGGATTTTCTGTCATCAATCTTGCTTTGAAATATTCATAGTCAATTTTATTTGGTTTTTGTTTGGATTCAATCAATTTATTCTTATTTTGAATATTTCTTTTTGGCCAAGCACAATAGCCATGTTTCCACCATGATTTTGGAACTGCTGAAACTGTATTATCTTTGGTGAAATGTACGACGAGCCACATACTTCTGAAAATTAAAATTAATAGAAATATTAAAGATAGGGTACTTAAATATAGTTAAAGAAAGTATATACATTTATAAAATATATGTTATCATACCTATTATTTAACAATTATGTATGCTTATGCATGTGAAGTATATTTTTGTTTCTTTAAGAATTATATAGGAAACATATTATATTATAGTTATATATATATTTGGTTTAACATTCTGAATGAAATACTGGAAATGTAACTTGCTGGTTTTCAAAAGAAAATAAGATAATTTTTTTTATGAATATCATACCTATTATTTAAAAATTATTATATGTATGCTTATGCATGTGAAGTATATTTTTGTTTCTTTAAGAATTATCTAGGAAAAATATTATATTATACAGTTATATATATGTTAAGGTGTATGACCGCAGTAGGCGAATGTTGACAGTCACCGGTGTAGGTTGACATATACCAAAAACCGTAGTGAATGTTGACGAAATTGTCTTAATGCGTTCATACACCGGTGATTGTTGACATTTACAGTCAGTGTTTGGTAAATGTTGACCACACTTGAAGCACAATGTATTTTTGTATTATTTTGTAAAATTATTAAGATGTTATCGCCCAGCCACAATATGCATTTGAGACGTTTGGACGTTAATAATGTTATCGCATGAGAAAATCCGATTGTCAATCGTTTGCTAGATAATATAATATAAATATACTTCGTGGCCTCGTCAGTATCGACGCGTATTCTAAACCGAACGCAACAGTTTAGTGTAATACAACGGGCCTTAGCGTAATATTTTATTAATATTATAATTGAATTAAAACGAATAAATAATGGATAAAAGTATAAAAGATATTTTTTATGAAAAGTTTAGTGCACTTTTATTAAAAAAAAGGGAAGATAATTGTTTTTATTTAAGCACTGAAAAATATAATAAATATATAAGTGAAGTTATAAATGCTAAAGCAAAAAAAAAATAAACAACGAAGTGATTACAGACGATTAAATCGATTTGACGTTATGGATATTATGGATAATCATAAACTAATCGTCCCGTTAAAAGCAGGTGAAACTAAAATTATTTACTATGTAAAGAACGAAGAACTTTACGACATTATGTACGAAGCTCATATAAAAATTGGTCATGGAGGGCGAACCAGAATGATGAACGAATTGCAGAACAAATTCAAAAATATAACATATGAAGTTGTTATGTTATTTTTAAGTTTATGTGTTCAATGCCAAACCAAACAAAAAGTTCCGAAAAAAGGTATTGTAATCAAACCTATTATAAGTCGTGAACTTAATTCCCGGTGTCAAGTAGACTTGGTAGATATGCAAACTTGCAAAGATGGTGAATTTAAATTTATATTAAATTATCAGGATCACCTAACCAAATTTATTCAATTAAGACCTCTAAAATCTAAAACTGCAGAAGAAGTTGCACATCACTTATTAAATATATTTCTTATTTTCGGTGCGCCAAATATTTTACATTCCGACAATGGACGAGAGTTCGTAAATAAAGTTATATCAGAGCTGTGTTCAATGTGGGATGGTGTGAAAATTGTGCATGGTAAACCACGCCACAGCCAAACACAAGGATCCATCGAAAGGGCAAACCAAGATTTCCAAAATATACTGAGAGCTATGATGGAAGATAATGACACTACAAAATGGTCAGAAGCATTACCATTTGTCCAATTTGCGAAAAATACGACGTATCATCAAGGTATTAAGCAAACGTCATACGAAGCTATGTTTGGCACGAAAGCACAAAGAGGTCTTTTAACATCTTCTCTTCCACGAGAACAAATAGAAAAACTAGCAACAGAAGAGGAGTTAGAACAAATACTTCAGTCTATAAGTAAGTATAAATTATAAAATAAAATAAAATATATTAATATGCAGTGACACCTTGTATGCATAAAGTGTGACCGATATATAGTAACTAAATAAGAATTTTTTTGACAGCCCCTCAAACTGACCCAGAAAATAAAGGAAGTGGTGACAATGAAGTAGAGGAAAAGTCTAACGGTAAAAGCGACGATAATCTTGACAATCAAGCAAATAATGATGAAGATAAGCTCAGCGAAAAATGTGATGACAAAAACCAAAATGAATTATTAAGTATGTAATTTAAAATAATAATACCTATTACAAAAATAAATCAAACAAATATTTTGTATTTAAAAGACCTAAATGAAAAGAAGGAGAATACAATTAAAAATAGAGCTTTGGCTCTAAATGGACTTCAAACACAAGCAAGTGTAATGCTGCGATCGTCGAACCAAAAATTTCCGCCTGCTCAAGTAGGTGATACTGTTCGAGTGCGTGTTCCAGATATCGATCGAGGACGTATGGATTACCAAAATATCTTGGCTGTTGTAATGGACGTTGATAATGACTTCTACAAATTAGGAACAAAATATGGGATTATCAGTCAGCTGTACACTCGAAATCAATTTGCAGTGTGCAAAGAAAAATTGATATCGTTAAATGACGTTTTATTCAATAAGACAATGTCTTTGAGACAGGTTTCGACAGTTGCTTCCAAAAGTGGTGGCCAAGGTTATGTAAGATGCAATTGTAAAAAAAAATGTAATACAAAAAAATGTAATTGTAAAAATGGGGGAATACTTTGTAATAGTAAATGCCACGATAGTTTACCGTGTTGTAATAAATAAAACTTAATAAAGCATATACTTATACTACCTAAGCTTAAATATTAAAAAAATAATTTGTTCAACTATATTTATTTATGAATTTATTGGCTATCTATTTGTTTATATATTATGTTGTCGCTGTCACACATGTCAACATTCACTAAATAACTATTGCGCATGTCAACAAATACTGGTAAATGTCCGCATTGTGAGATATTTGAAATAATTTATAACATTCACCAAAATGATAAGTGAATGTCGACATACACCGGTGACTGTCAACATTTACTGCCATGCGGTCATACACCTTAACATATATATATATATATATATATTTGGTTTAACATTCTGAATGTAATATTGGAAATGTAACTTGCTGGTTTTCAAAAGAAAATA
This sequence comes from Nasonovia ribisnigri, assembly GCA_027563435.1. NCBI lineage: Eukaryota > Metazoa > Arthropoda > Insecta > Hemiptera > Aphididae > Nasonovia > Nasonovia ribisnigri. The sequence continues at coordinate 30,623 of JANEHU010003936.1, forward strand.
AGATAATTTTTTTATGAATATCTGTTATTTTCCAACATTTTAAATTATTAGATAAATTGCTCACAATGTAAATATCTAATTTTTCTGAATTAACTGGTTTGTCATAGAATGATTCTTTATTTTTATAATAATATCCAATTATTATAGGTTCTTTAGTTAAAATACAATGTGCAATATTAATTATTTTAACTACTTCCATAGCCTTAGTTAATACATATATGTCGGATGAATTTCGTATATTTATAATCATTTTAGTATTTAATGTAATTTTCAAATATTGAGGACCACATGCAGTTTCCAGCAAAGGACCATTACTATGCTCATAATTTAAAATTATATTTCTGTTGTGTAGCTCACTTTTAGATTCCACTATGAGATTTTTTATTTGTTCATCATATCGCCGAACCACTTGCTCAAGAGGCTTATGATGTTTCCTTACCATTTTTTTTTAAATTTTCATATGATTTTCAAACGGAAAACAACAACAAAAATCAAGAGACCCGTAGCGTTTATAATCTTGAGATATGTGTAACAATCCATGAACATTATGTGATATATATTTTGAGCCATAAATTTCTTCAAATTTTTTAACAAAATGCTTTAAGAGTTTATCAGAATAATTCAATAATTTTTCATCAATATTTGGACTCAATAAAATAGTCATTGCAATATTCAGAACCATAAAATGATTATAAACTTTATCATTAAGTACATTTTTCAAGGCAAGTGGTCCGGTATAAATTAAGAACTGACAAAGCTCGGTAGCCTTCCAATGACTAACATCTTGAATTAGTCTTGGTTTTCGTACAAAATCATTAGTTATTGCAGATTTAAGAAACATTAAATTTGTACTAATTTTTTTAATTTTCCAACTTGGTAAACGTACAGTCAAAGGACCTTTATGCAACCAAAAATGAATAAGTTTCCTCATAACTCCTAATGCCACTAGGTGCATATAATCTAAGGGAAATGATTTTACCATGTCAAAACCCGGAATACGTATCAAATCAGATAATGAATCACCTACATGGTGTTCTTCTTGACTTTTGTTAATATAACCTTCATGTGTTCTTTCTCTACAATTACTTTCTTTAAATGGTAAACAAGTACTTCCGACATGTTCACCCTCTGCAAGACACCTGGTGCAGGAAAAATAACCAGTATGTCCTTTGATTTTCATAATGAAACTTTTTGCCGGGGCGTCAGCACAAATTGAATGTATAGAAACTGTTCTTATTTTATTATCTAAATAAATGCCATTTCTAACTAAATCTTCTGCTTCTTCTATAAAATTTCTTAAAAAATCATTGCTATCTGCTGGTTTTTTATGTCCATGGTATAGACCAATCAAAAATATATACCCTTTGTATGGGTCTAGGTATGCTAAAATGGGCCAGAATTGGCTAGAACTACTTTTTGATAATGGTAAGCCATCTATTCCAACAACTACTTTAATGTTACCTTCAATCCTGACACGCTTTAAAGTATTTTCAATTCCTCTTTTTAAGCCAAAGTGATAATAATTCCCTGGATTAACAACCCTGATATCTTTTGTTTTTGATGAACTAGAACTTAATAATGTCCTACAATCACTTGGAATTTCTTCAAAACATTTGTGTTGTTTTAAAATTGATAAAAGATCATTCACTGTATTTTGTGCAACATTACGTTCAATTGCCCAGTTTGCTAAATTTAATTTTAATCTTTCAGAATCGTTTTTAAAATTATATGTGGTGGGGCTGGTTCCAACATTATTAGTAATATCATAGGTAGATTCAACACATTGATTTACAATTGGATTTTCAATGAAAATATTACTTTTTTGTTTTGTGTCAAAAATATAATTTTCACCAGAGTCCAAAACATTTGACTTCATTAAATTAGAAGAAGGAACAGATAAACTTTTTAGTACATTATTTGTATCAAGAACTAATGGTTTAACAGAATTTAAAATAGTTGCTCGATTATTATTGAGAAATTCTAGTTCTTCCTGAATTTTGCGACGTTTTGATCGATAGCTTCGTATCATCTTTCACTAAATAAATATTAATATTATGTATTTTAATTTCTTTCTTGTAATGAAAAGTATATTTAAAATAAAAATTAATTTCAAATTGTAAAAAAAAAAAATGGTTTAATTAATGTTTTTATTTTTTATAACAAATAAAAAGTAATGTAACTAGGCACATGGAAGACTACTCTGTTACTATACTATAGATACCATCTATATTAATATTTTAATAAGAACTTAAGTTTAATATCAAATTATAGAACTTTTACTCAGTATTTACTACATGACAGAATTTAAAATTTAAATAATCACTAACAAAACTATAAAATTATTGGTGCTTATAATATACTAACTATAATGCGGCCAACAAATAAATTAAATTTAATAGGTAGGCCTTATCTGACCTATCTAGTAGGGTACCTTAGTAGATACTTATTTTAATAGGTGTGGTATGAATATATAATATAAGAAATTATATTAGAAAAATGAAGTATTTAAAACATTACAATAATAAGTGATTGCATTTATCTATGTATTATAATAAAAAATTTAAATAAATAAAATATGAAATTACCTACTAGCAGTGAATTGTCCGCTTCTAAACTTTACATGGCAGTACCTATATCATTTACCATGAAGGAAAATAAAAATTATTTGAAAACCATTATAAAGCAGACAGATATGTGACAATATATATTATATATATATTATAGGACCTGAGACAGAGCCTATATTATAACAATACAACTATAATATAAACTCTCTATAAAGTGCAATAACGGTTAACCTAATGGCTAATATAAGACAGCGACCAGGTTAATTATGACTAGATAACACGGATTAGATACTTTATAAGCAACTGATTTATTATTAAATAACTACCAATGTAACAAAACATAACATTTCAGTTTGTCTTAGCCCTAAGATATAATGATGATTGATGAATAACAAAAATGCCCAACAAATTATGAAAGTATACTAGGTATTATAATTATAAATTAAATAAAACTACAAGACTACAAGGTATACAAGGAGGTATATTACAAGGACTATTAGGTACTACCTATTTGTGTAAGTATAATTATTGTAACGTTGATAGGTTTTGCATAACTTAAAGTTAAAATTAAAAAACAAAGTTAAAATTAAAACATAAATGTATATATAATAATATGAAATGGATACTTACCAGAATTTATAATACACTTTACAGCGACTGGCGACAACCGATATATGAAATTAATAAAATATATTAAGTTATAATAAATTAAACGCCGATACGACAGGCGGCCATAGAAAGTAACTAATAAACGTGAAACGGTAAAACGGTGAAACGAACAAAGACATAAGTGATAAGTGTTGCAGCCAGGGATGTGATGGCGGGCGGCGGCCGTTATAGCACAGAATAGATTAAATCAGAAGGGACACTTTAAATGTAAACAAAAATGTGACGGCCATGTTGGCGTTGGCTACTTTATCAATTTAGTGTTATCAGGTAAACAACTGGTATCATAATTCATGATTTAAGGTTATTAAAAAACTTAGTAAGAGCATTTGTTACACGTTTTTTACTTTTAGTACGCGTACTGCCTTTTAACTGTTCTCTTGTTGTCTGTGCCTTTGTGAATAATATTGTACATTTTGTTTGTATATCTACATAATATAACAATGTCGAGCCGAAAGAGTGGTTATTCGTTTAAATGCATTGTGAAATCGTGCGGAGAACTGAAAATTCAAAAAGAATCAGTTAGTTTTTTTTCTTTTCCCAAAGATCCTGCTCGGTAAGTATTTTATATTATAATTTACGAGATAATGTTGTTAATTATCAAACAATTCAATGGCACTTGTTAAATATATAACATAATATTACACAGTTGCACAATATACCAAATGTTTTAAGTCTAGTAAACTATGCAGTGCACTTACAATATGTAACAAGAACCAAGTCAATTGTGTTTTTTAGTACAAATAAATCATTTTTTTATTACACTTTTAGATGTAAAATTTGGTTAGAACGATGTCAACTGCCAGCTGACATTCTACAGCAAAAAAATATTAAATTATGTGGAAAACATTTTGAAAAAAATATGTTTTTAAACTTTTTGGAGAACAGGTTAAAACCAGATGCTATACCTACACTATTTCCAGGTACGTAAGAACTAATATGACTTTTAGTAGCAGTCATTTTCTAATCACCTTTTATTTTTATTTATATTCAGATGAAAAAGATAGTGACAAAGTTGGAATCTGTACCACTTTAACTAAAAATGTGTCTTGTGGCTCAAATAGTCCACCAAAATATACTACTGAAACGAATAGTAGCAATGAAGTTTTGGCTATTCCATTACCTGGTTCACCTGGTAAGTTAATGTAATTTATGTAGAAATTCATTTATAATTATTAATATTATATTTTTAAATTTTGTTTAGAAGTACATGATAGCATTGATTACAGTATTTCTTCTGAGACATCTTCATCATTTACTAGTGAAAAATCTAGATGTTTAGATTCTCCTTTAGATTTCATAAGTCCTAGTAAGCTTTAATTAAACAATTTTACTCAACTGTATATTTATAATTTACTGCACGCTTACTAAAAGCTTATAAATATCATTTAGGTTCTTCAAAAGGTTGTCAAACTCTGAAAGTGTGGTCTGAAAAAACGCCCAGAAAAGTTTTGTTAAGGCACCAATTGAAGATCGAGAAAGAAGCTCGCCTGAAAGCTGAAAAAACAATTTTGGGATTGAGCAATCAGTTGACTGAATTCAATACTGTAGACAATTTTCTCTCACTGTGTGAACAACATTTGTCACCCAGTGTACTGACTATTGTGAAATCTCATATGATGTGCAAAACAAGAAACCCTCATGGATACAGGTACACAAATGATATGAAACAACTAGCACTAACAATCTACTTCTTAGGCCCATCTGTGTACAGGTTTTTGAAAAGTACACTAAGTCTACCTTCAGTTAGAACTTTAAGAAGAGTTACTTCAAAATATGAATTAATTCCTGGGTTAAATGATTTTTTATTTGAATTTATTAAATTCAAAATTTCAAATTTTAAAACTGAGGCCCTTGACTGCATCTTATGTGCTGATGAAATGTCATTAAAAACTCATTTATATTATTCACTTCCTAAAGATGAAATTATAGGATTTCATCAGACAAATCTCAGTAAAACTTATGAGGCAGCCAAGTACGCATTAGTTTTAATGATAAGGGGAATTAATGTATCGTGGAAACAGCCAGTAGCATACTTTTTTGTGTCCGGAAGCTGCCGTAGCCTAGATTTAAGTGATATTATAATGTCTACCATAAAAAAATTGTTAAATATTTCTTTAAATGTTAAAGCATTTGTCACTGACCAAGGCTCAAATTTTGTTAGCTTCAGTAAAAGTGTTTATGTTAGCCCACAGCGCCCTTATTTTACAGTTAACGGTAAAGAGATTGTGTATTTGTTTGATCCGCCACATTTGTTAAAGTCAACACGTAACATGTTTTTCAAACATCATTTTAGTATTGATGATGAACTTACTGATAACAAATATATTATACAATTTTATAATGAGGATAGCAAACTTAATTTAAGATTAGCACCTAAGCTTACTCATGCTCACATAAATCCAGGACCATTTGAAAAAATGCGAGTCTATTTGGCAGCCCAAATTTTTAGTGAATCAGTAGCTGCTGGAATGAACACTCACTTAGAATTGGGTAAATTACCGTTGGAATCAAAATGTACAATTGATGTTATTGATAAAATGGATAAACTATTTGACATTTTTAATTCGAGTAAAGTCCCAAATAGCAAATCCTTCAGAAGACCTTTTAAAAATACTTCGATTCAAATAGAACATCTTTCTATGATGCTTTTGTTTTTTAAAAAAATAAAAGTTATTACTAAGATTAACTGTACAGACGTGACTAGTAAGATGAATTTTATAAACGGTTGGCTGATATCCATTAATGGATTGTTGAAGTTGTGGGTTTCATTACATGAATCAACTAGACACCCTAGTGATTATGTGTTATTTACCAACCGTTTAAATCAAGATTGTTTAGAAAATTTATTTGGTATGTTTCGCAATAAGAACGGAAATAATCGAAATCCCACTCCTGTACAATTTTATATAGCTTTTCGGAATTTATTTTGTTTAAACTATTTTCAACATTCACCAAATGCTAACTGTATTAAAGACCTTGATGACATTTTGTGTCATATGAATCCTCAGGAATTTGGGTCTACCAATGTTACGTTGCCAGAACCTTCAACAAGTAGTACATATTTTAATTTCAAAATTGGAACTGTTGACTATAGATACTTAAATTTACCTGAAAAAAATGCCTTACATTATGTTTGTGGTTATCTGTATAGCAAGTGTTTAAGTCAACATACCTGTGATTTATGTGTAGAGTATGGTAGGTATCAAAAAAATTTAGACCAAGAATTTTTACTATGCTATTTTAAAGCATACACTAATACTGCACAGACAACTTATGGTAACCTTCAGATGCCCAATAATGAATTTTACCAATTCATATTTGAACTTGAAAATATATTTATTCAACGATTTCCTTTGCTTGCTGTTACTAAAGGAATAGCTTATAATTTAAATGAATTTTTATGTAATGTACCTTTTAAGCACCCATGTCCACATTTTGATTATGTTTATTTAATTAAGTTATTTGTAAGATTTAGAATATTTTCTTCCGTTAAATATCTAAATAGAGATTTAGTTTCAGAACGTCAATTTAAAAATAGAAAACTTACAATACTGAAACACTTATAATTAATGATGATATAATGACAATGTAATATTCATCATATTCTAGGAAAATATTGTTTAATTATTATTTGTTATTGTTTTTTTTGTTTTTATTTGTACATTTTGACATATAAGTACTTATTTACTTGCCAAATTTATAATAATTTAAAAAATGTGTTAATTTTATTTAAAAAAAAAAAAAAATGTAAAAATCATAAATAAAAAAATGTTTTAGTATAATTTAAGATTATATGGTGTCTAATATTTTAAAAATGATGACTAATTCAATGTTACAATTTACAGGGATTTTAGATACCAGAATAGGGAAAATACTTGAAAATAGTATATAGATGCAAATTACAATTAACAGTGTCAAAATATACAAGATAGAAATCTATCTAAGACCTGCACATCTGTGGCAGTGAAGTGATCTCATTAGTATCATTTAATTATTTTAATATGGCAGATATTATTTTGGTCAAATATATTAATTTATGTTTTATTTTTCAGAAATATTGCACAGTCTGCTTCTGCTTCTCCGGCTTCGCTTTATTCCATGCAAGTGGGATTAACTACTCTTATTTTTGCTCTACATGCCATTTTATTCCTGCAATAACCTACCCTTTTTATCTTTTTCTTTCTTAATCTATTCTCTTATTTTTTACCTATATTCTTCCTGTATCTTTCTCCAATATTCAAGCTTGCCTTCAAACAATTGTGATCTATTAGTTTTCATAACTACATAAGTTGCATTTTAGCTTCTAATAAATACAATATATATTTGATTTCATAAAACGTGTATTTTTTTCCACTATGTATTTAATATGAATACCTACTCAAATCATATATTTGATTTATACTAATCTTATGCAGTTGCTAATTTTTAAATTAAGCATTTTAAATTATTAGTAAGTAATTTGAAAAAAACTAGTTTGATCTATACATTTTTGGAAAAAAATTGTATTTAACATTTTGTTTTTCTGATATGGTTACACTGTTTAGCCAACGGGAACATGGCCGCCACGTTTTTGAGTATTGGGTATCTTTACCATGTTAATTTTTATCAGTGTCCAGGCCCTGGTTATAGCCTATAGGTTAGTTAATCGTTATCATAATACGGGTAACCGCTGGGTATAACATCATGCTGGTGCGTAGAAAAAGTTTTCGTGTTTTTTTTTATATATACACCAAAAGTTATTCGCCGAATAAAGACTGACGAAACGCTACGTGAAATTGCTTATTTTATTTTATTCTCCCGTGAAACGTATTTCCGACGTATAGTCGCGAAATCGAGACCGGCTACTCCGCGGTGTCATCCTAAACACCGTCGTCGCCGCGTCAAATACATGTGGATAACTATATATATATTATATAACCTATTATTAAATGGCATAAATGTAATTACTAATTAATATTTAAACATATGCATAATATTATATAAACACTTTTTTTAAAAAAAATCTGGCTTTGATTTTAATCGACTGCACATAAGTTCTGTAACTGTTCATTTAACGATTCAATGTGCATATAAAAATTATTTAAACATTTCCAGTACCTAGTCTGTACAGCTAGACCGATAAAATCTAAGAATTGATTTGTCTTCTTTTAAAAAAAAAAATTTATCTTTTATTTCATTAACATTAATTTTATTTGGAGAAGTACTTATTCTAATTAAAAACAATTCATATTTTATGTTTTTAACACTTTTATTATTTTATTTTAGGTTCCACTTCTATCAACATGACTTTTTAAATTTGATTCTGTGTAAGATTCAATCATGTTTTTATAATATTGAATTTGATTTAAAATATGGTTGTATGAATTCATTGTCTGAAAATGTTTTACTATTAGAGCTAATACATATTATTCAAATATATTATAGAAATATTTTTTTTTCAAAGTCTATTGATTAAAAAGAAAAAAGGAAATTATAATTAACTATTTTGTATTTGACGAAGTTGATTATATAATCGCGACAATCCTTCTAGAATACTTTGGTTGCAATTGTAAATAATATATAAAATATGCTCATGGTCATCTATAATTTCATTTTTGTCATTAATTAATTTGTTTCTCGTTTCTTTTAAACAAGCTTTTTTTATTTTTATATTAATAGTTTTAATTGTATTAAGAAATTCTTTTTCTGCTTGATCTTGTGCTCTCTCGTTTTCTATTGATTTCTGTTTAATTTTCTTAATTTTGCTGACGATAAATCTCTTTGATTCCATTTTTTTTTTGTTTTTTTTTTTTAAATCTATAAAATGCATAACAGTTGTATACTAATTGGTAGTTATAAAATAAAGCTTACTGCTATTAAAAATAATAATTTATTTCATAAAGCATATAAAGCTAGATTTTTAAAAATACAGATAGATAATTTAATAAGATAAAAATTTATAAATATATCTAAATATAATATCAGATGAAAAAATATACAATTACGATAAAATACATGTGGATAACTATATATATATATATATAACCTATTATTAAATGTCATAAATGTAATTACTAATTAATATTTAAAAATATGCATAATATTATATAAACACTTTTTTTAAAAAAATCTGGCTTTGATTTTAATCGACTGCACATAAGTTCTTTAACTGTTCATTTAACGATTCAATGTGCATATAAAAATTATTTAAACATTTCCAGTAGTCTGTACAGCTAGACCGATAAAATCTAAGATTTTTTCTTTTTCTTCTTTTAAAAAAAGCAGTTTATCTTTTAACTCATTAACATGAATTTTATTTGGGAAAGTACTTATTCTAATTAAAAACAATTCATATTTTATGTTTTTAACATTTTTATTATTCTATTTTAGTTTCCACTTCTATCAACATGACTTTTTAAATTTGATTCTGTGTAAGATTCAATCATGTTTTTATAATATTGAATTTGAATTAAAATATGGTTGTATGAATTCATTGTCTGAAAATTTTTTACTATTAGAGCTAATACAAATTATTCAAATATATTATAGAAATATTTTTTTTTCAAAAGTCTATTGATTAAAAAGAAAAAAGGAAATTATAATTAACTATTTTGTATTTGACGAAGTTGATTATATAATCGCGACAATCCTTCTAGAACCCACACAGCAAGTTAATATTTTTTAAATTTTTACTTAAAGTTGTAAATCCAATGTCAAATATTAAATAAACATTTTTAGTTAATGGATTTTTCATTGTTTTAAATTTATACAACATTGCAGGTAAGTTAGTTGAACCAAATTGAAATGTTGAACACTAATTTAAAGTTAATTATTATATAATTTAAAAATTTAAATATTTATTAAACCATACATTAAATATTGTAGACTGATTTATAATATTTTAACTTATATTTATCTAAAGTGGTAGCCCGGGTAGGTACATTAGTTGAACCAAAATTAATTGTTAATTGCTAATTTAAATAAAATCTAATATTATCATTAAATTTAAATATTTATTAAACCATACATTAAATGTTGTAAACTGATTTATAATATATTTATTTATATTTATCCAAAATTGCAGGAACAATAGGTACATTACAGTTGTACCCAAAATAAATATTGAATACATCTTTCGAAAATGCATTTTTATTAAATAATAATACTAATAAAAATTCTATAACCATATAGATACATTGTAATTATATAACATTAAAAATAATACATATTTAACTGACTTATTAAACCGATGAGGGAATAAAAATAAAAATTAACATATAATATGTTATACACTGTAAAATTATTAAGTTATAGTATATATAATATTATATAGTGTATACAATAAATGAAAATGTATGCAACAAATTATAAAGCTTAATAATGATAATATACCAAATATATAACTATTACAATATTTTATTAAAAGATTTTAAGAAATTCATAATAGTACTTAACATTAAAAATAATACATATTTAACTGACTTATTAAACTGATGAGGGAATAAAAATAAAAATTAACATAATATGTTATAGGTACACTGTAAAATTATTGAGTTATAGTATAATATTATATATATTATATAGTGTATACAATAAATGAAAAATGTATGTAACAAATTATAAAATTTAATAATGGTAATATACCAAATATATAACTATTACACTATTTTATTTTAAGATTTTAAGAAATTTATAATAGTACATAATATTAAAAATAATACATATTTAACTGACTTATTAAACTGATGAGGGCACCTTGTTTAATTTTCTTTTAATATTAAAAGGGGCTTGGGCAAGAACATATTTGATAGTATCTTCTATATCGTGTTGAGAGATGTTTTTGAATTTTAATTGTTTTTTACAGCATCTGAAACAATAATATATATAATATTGCATTCAAATAATATTTAAAAAGAAAATGTTCATTATATTCCATAGTTTCTAATTAAAATTATTCTAAGATTTGTTTTTGTGGCTTAAAATTTTTACTGCTTAATAATATGATGTGTAAGTTCTAGAGTATTTATAAAGAAATAAATAGGTAAGCGAGTGGATCACTGCGTATAATAGATTGTATTCAATTTGTATTCAATGACATAATAAAAATGATTCTGAGAGGAGACGGTATGTCAGCCTATAATATTACTATAATAGGTAGGCATATTTTATGATTTTATTGTGATTAAAGTAATTAATTTTAGTATTAGGCATTAGTATCTACAATAGTGGGTGAAATTCATTTTTCCCAAAAAAATTACATGAATGAAGCTGCTGTTGTTAAGCACTATACTGGCAATTTGAAAAACATAATATTGCATAAATAATATTAGTTTGTTGTTTTAAATTTTTATGCTTACCAAACAAAATAGAGCAGATAGTTAAAGAAGAGAATGGCTTTTTACCCTTCTTTCCAGTAAAAGAATAGTTAGATAACAATAATTATCTGTAAATAATTTTGTCATCAATCTTTTTACCATCGCCTTTACATGTTTGCCACCAATTAATGATAATTCGTTAACCTTAAATTCAAAATTAATACTTATCAAACATTTTTTTTTATTGTAATATTCATATTTTAATATTACCAAACGCGACTTAAATTGGTGATCACCAGAAAGTTTATCTTCTAACACAGCTAAGTCGACCTCATTCTCTAAGGGTAGTGGAAAATCATGGAAATCATCATTGGATAGATTATTTTCAATATAATATGATTTATTAACTTGTAAATGTGATTGTATTGATTCTAATTGTTCCAAGATTGAAACTTGATTGTTTTTGATTTGACATAATTCAACTTTTAAAAAGGGGGTCAAGTGGATATCGCTCCGCTGTACAGTAGGCTACAAGTAGATCACTGTACTATAATGGATGGTATTAAATTTGAATTCAATGATATAATATCATTGTATACGAAAAACGATTCTGAGCGGAGACGGTATGTCAGTCTAGGATATTTTAAATTATATTGATATTGTTATTATACGGTAGCTGCTAAGTTGAATTAATATTATTCATATTATTTAATTATTAACCTAAAATTATCAGTGATGCTATAAAAATATTATAATATATACTTTTACTCGTTAAAATTGATTTTAATATGTAATTTCGTCCAAATTTGAACTTAAAATGTCTGTAAAAAATAACTGTGTTTAAATATTTTTTAGATTTTTTGAATACAGTATGTACTATTTATTAGAATCTTTATTTTAAATTTTCAATCCTTAGTTAAAAAACTGACCATTTTATAATTGTTTAATTACAATGATTGATAATTTTCGAGATTTTGATAAATTTTGTCAAAATTCGAACTTTAAATGATTATAAAAAAAATGTGTGCCTATGTATTTTTAATATTTTTCAATTGATATTGTAATAATATATCAGGAGCCTTGTATTAAATTTTCATTATTTTTGGCCCAACAAATAAAATTTTATTGATATTAATAGAAAAAAAAACTAAAAAATTTGAAAATTGAAATCGTCTATAAAAAGCTGAAAAACAGTCAAAATATATTAAAAATTAGATGGTGTATATAAATAGCTTATATAAACATTCAGTGAAATTTTCATGCATCTACAGTTATTTGTTTTTGAATTGCAACAAAATAAGAAAATCGCTACATGAGAAATCGAGTGAATATCTAATCTTGTACAAATTTGAACTTAAAATATCATAAAAATTTATTATGACTTGCTTATAAACTTTTTTTTATTGATAAAATTAGGCAAACTTATGAGGAATCTTGTATTACATTTTCAAATCTTAGATTTAAAAAGAAAATTTTTTATGAATTTCTAACTCAAAATAAATTGCACATTTTCGTCATTTTTACGTATTTTGTCAAAATTTGAACTTTGATTACCTATAAAAAAAAATTGTGACTACGGATTTTTAATATTTTTCATCTGACTTTGAAACTATATATTAGAAGCCTACTATTAAATTTTCAAGATTTTTTACCCAACAAATAAAATTTTATTGACATTTATAGAAAAAAAAACTAAAAAAATTGGAAACTGAAAATGTCCGTTAACAGCTCAAAATAAGACAGAATATTTTGAAAATGATATGGTGTGTAGAAAATGCTTATATAAACATTCGGTCAAAATTTCATGTCTCTACGGTCATTTCTTTTAGAGTTATACCAAAAACCAAAATCGATTTTATCGAAAATCAATGTTGCGTAAAAATTCCCGTTTTTTCCTTAATTTTTCATTTGTTTTTCCAGGCGCTCTTGAAAACTACTGGGAAATTTTGACTTTTGACCCCCCAAAGTACCAACTAGATTCACTTTCCTATCAGAAAAGGTACTATTGAAGAAAATCGAAGCATTTTACTGTCCTAAAACGTGATGACAGACACAAAAATAAAAAAAAAAACACACATCATTGTAAAACCAATACATTCATCGCTCCGCTCAGAATCTAAAATGCAACATTTCGCAACATATTATTTTGAAACATATCTATATGTAATAAAGAGGAATATTAAAATTAAATATTTATAAATTATAATGACTGAATATTAATTTACCTATACCATCATTTAGTGGAGTAACCAACTTTTTTGATTTATCAAAAGATAATCTTGGAGTGCTTATTTCTTTTGAAGGCTGGTCTATTATAATATAAATAAGTGTACAATTAATTATTTATATCTTTTAACAATATATATATAATAACAAAAATATAATACCAGTTTCATCAACACTTTCATTAAGAGACAAATTATTTGAGTGAGATAATAGATGATTTGAGTGTGATTGCTGCATTTGACCAGAATTTATATTCTTGACAGATACAAAACTATTTTTGGATGAATCTAAAAATGAATTTAAAATGAAATAATTAAATAGTTATAAAGAACAGTTAATATGTAACTTTAAAAATTTACCGTTTTTTAATTCAACATTTTCTACAGGTTTTGTATTATGGTCCTTACTAAATGCAAGTTTTCGAACAGTTTGACTTTTTTCTAAAAGTAAAACACATTATATTAATAAATAAAAATTACATATTAGTAATCAAAGATATAAAAATAATAAATAACTATATTTTTAGAAATATTGTATAGTACCTTTTTGAACATGAGACGTAGTTGCCAATAGTAATGAATTACCTGCATTATCACTTTTTAGTGCTGTAAACAAACAATAAAATATGATTAATAACTTTCCAATTATTATGATTACATATAACATATTAAATTAAGTTAAAAGTTACATTTAAATTTCTTTGGTGATGGAGACCAGCCAGGTTGAAGTTTATTATGTTTCATTTTTGAAGCAGATTCACATTTTTTAGAAGGAGGTTCTAAACCTTTGTCCATTTCAGGGCCTAATAACAAATCAAATTGAAAACATTGATACATTAATAAAACAAATATTGTATCCTTCTACAAGGTAATATAAATTATCAACTTTACTAGAAAATATTGGCATTGATGAAACAGATCCTGGTGAATTATGTTATCTTATATTATCACTATGTATAATAGATTGTACTCATGTACTCAATTTGTATTCAATGACATAATAAAAATGATTCTGAGAGGAGACAGTATGTCAGCCTATAATATTACTATAATAGGTAGGCATTTTTTATGATTTTATTGTGATTAAAGTAATTAATTTTAGTATTAGGCATTAGTATCTACAATAGTGGGTGAAATTCATTTTTCCCAAAAAAATTACATGAATGAAGCTGCTGTTGTTAAGCACTGTTGCGTCCCAACTCGTGTCGATATATATATCAACTCAGGAAATGAAGACGTGATGTATATAGATATAATGTGTGTTTATTAACATATATTTAATACAAAAATACAATATTAAAGCGTGAGAGAGTGGTGAGTGGTGTTACGACCGGCCTCCAAATGTCTTGTCTATCCCTAGCCGTCTCTAGCTCTCTATAACCGTCTATAACCGTCTATAACCGTCTATAACCGATGAGCTCTTGTCATGGGCTCCCTTATATATGCTCGTATACTTTAAGAGTGGGTGGTCGTAGTGGTAGCGAATGTTCGCACAAGGATAGAATTTGGGTCTCGTAGCATAATTTGTTATTCTGGTCGATCCGTATCCTGTCCCAATAGTATAGAGACTTTTCTAAGAAGAGACGTGTGACAACACTTTTATAGCTTAATTGTTCACTACGCTCTATGCAATGACCTCGGCATGATGTCTTATAGTAATTGCCTACTTAATTACTTAGCCACACCACTGAATACGTGCACTATATATTGATATATTTATAGGGTACGTAACACCTCCCTTCTAAAAAAAAGACTTTATGTTAAAGCTTGAAGTTCAAAGCTTAAACATAAATCTTTAAATTATACAATGTTGATATTTTGGTTTTCGTACAGTAGATAATACATATTTAGTTGATACAATAGTTATATAAAAATTATAAAAAATAGTTGGTTAGTAATTAATACATTTTAATCTAAAATTTTTTCTTTTGATTACATTTTCTTCTTATATTTAGTGTTAGTATATGTTTGTTACACTAATCTTAATACTATTACAAATTTTCAAAACAATTACATATATTTTTTTTTTTTTACATATTAAATTATATATTCGTCTCTCGGTCCATTTGGTTTTATTTACGTGTTATTATTTAGAATTTTAAATTTAAAACTTATTTTCTTATTATCATCTTTTTTAGGATTATATTTATTATTATTTGATAAATAAAAAAACTATATTCATAATTTGCTTCTTTCGTAATATTTTTTTACGTTATTTTTATGCACAGTGACATGTCTTTTCCCCCGTATTATTACGATATTTTCTTTGTCCAATACATCGGTTACTTCATATGGGCCTGTCCATAACGGATTTAATTTATTCTTTTGCGTTCGATCTCTTAATAGTATTTGATCTTTTACATGTATGTCAATAGGATTTTCATTAATGTCATAGTTTTCTTTAGATTTTATTTTATTCTTTATTAATTTTTCCCTTGCTATTTTATGAGCTTCCTCCATTTTTAGTTTTAGGTCATAATAATAGTTGTCACAATTGTATCTGGGTTCGGGTTCACGAGATAATTTAATGGGTATTTCTAAGTGTTTTCCATATAATAAAGAATATGGTTGGTATCCTGTTGATGTGTGCTCGGTAGAGTTATACACAAAAAATGCATATGGTAAATATTCGTCCCAATTATTTAATTTTTTGTCAACATAATGTCTTAAATATTCTGCAAGAGTACGATGAGAACGCTCCAGACTTCCGTTTGTCTGTGGTCTAAATGGGCTAGTGTTTATTTTATTTATCTGTAATAATTTACATACTTCTGTGAATATTTTACTTAGGAAATCTGTACCTTGATCGGTTAATATGGTTTTAGGTAGGTATGCCATGAGTACATACGAAGTTTGTTACGAAAGCTTCTGCTACTGTATTAGCTTGGTGATTGGGTAAGGGAATCCCCATGGAATATTTAGTTAGATCGCATTGAAGGGTTAACACATATGTGTTTCCTGATAATGTAGTGACCAGCGGCCCAACGATGTCTAAAAATATTTTTTCAAATGGTTCGGAACTTGTTGAAGTGATTATCATGGGTTGTTTTACCTTCCTGTTTGTTACTTTACTTTTTTGACATGATGCACAGTTTTTTATATACTCTATAACATCTTCTTTTAACGCCAATTAAATTGTGTTTTTATTTTCTTTATTGTTTTATGTATTCCAGCATTTCCACCGATTACGGAATCGTGACATTGTTTAAATATAATCAATTTCTCTTCGTCGCTAAATTCTAACTTATCACATATAATTATTTCTATATCTGTATTTCGGAAAACATATCGAATCATAGCACGTATTTGGGACCATTCTAATTTGTCATTAAATCCTAATTTATTCATAGCTAATTTATTCAAAGCGTGTTCCTCACTTAATAGTTTCAAATTTAATAAAGACAGATAGATATTTTCGTACGTAGTTTTGTGTTTGTTTTTATTTTTAGTGGTCAGGAATATAATGTACCTATTCTTATCCTTTAAATAATTAACTTCTCCAATTGCTTTACTAGGCGTTAGTATTTGGTTAGTACCAAATTTTGTTTTAGTTCGTAATTTATTCCTGACATGAAATTATAATGTCTTGCTATTTCTGAAACTATATGATATTCTTCGGGTGCCTCTATTAGACTTCCATTTACTTCTTTAACATTTTTATTAGTTATTAACTGGGTTTCAAATTTATTTAGAAATACTGGGTAGCTTTCTTCTTTTATTTCGTTTATTGTATACATTCGAGACAACGCGTCAACATTCGAATTTAATACTCCCGGTTTATATTTTATTTCATAATCATATTCTTCCAAAAGTATTCGCCAACGTGCGAGTTTTGATAATGGGTCCTTTAAATTAAATAACCACGAAAGTGCGCGATGATCGCTTAATATAATGAATTTTCTACCATATAAGTAAGGTCTAAATGTTTTTACAGCAAATATTATGGCTAGGTACTCGAGCTCAGTAGTGCTGTAATTACTTTCGCTTTTACTTAAAGTTCTAGATGCATAGGCAATAGGTAGGTCTTGCGATACCTCTCCTTGAGAAAGTATAGCCGCCAGAGCTTTTCCACTTGCATCGGTGGTAACAATAAATGGTTTTGTGAAATCGGGGTATTGTAGTATAGGTTCCGAACATAGAATATTTTTTAATTTGTTGAAAGCTTCCTGACAAGAGGGGTCCCAGTTAAAGGTAATACCCTTCCTTAGTAAATTTGTCATTGGTTTTGCTATTAAGCTATATGATTTTATAAATTTTCTATAATACCCAGAAAGTCCCAAAAATGATTTAATTTCCTTTACATTCGTAGGGGTTGGAAATTCTATACCAATTTGACCTTATTTGGATCGGGTTTTATACCGTTCTCGCTAATTAAATGACCTAGATATAAACATTCTTGTTTTAGAAATTCACACTTGTCCGGTTGGATTTTTAAATTATGATATCTTAATCGTTCAAATACGTCACGTAATTTATTGTTATGATCGAGCAAATTTTTTCCGTAGACTATAATATCGTCTAGATATACTAAACATTTTATTCCCACGATACCGGCCATTACATTATTCATTAAGCGTTGAAATGTACAAGGAGATGTCTTTAGGCCCATTGCCATTTTCTTGAAATGCCAGTGACCTTGGTTAGTCGAAAAGGCTGTAAGCTCTTTACTTTTATCATCTAACTTTATTTGATAGAACCCCGACGCAAGGTCAATAATACTGAATAGATTACACTGCCCTAATTGGTCTAATATCTCGGTAATATTGGGCAAAGGGTGGTATTCATTTATCGTTATTTTATTCAATGCTCGAAAATCTACGACTATCCTAAATTTTGGCACTTGGCTAGCGTCAAGCTTTTTCTTTACTAGTAATAAAGGGGCGTTCCAAGGCGAAAAGGATGGTTCTATAATATCGTCTATCTCCATTTGTTTTATTTGGGAATCTATTTCAGCCATTTGCGCGTGTGGCAAACGATACGGTCGTTTATATATAGGCTCTTGATTTTCTGGAATATTAATTTTATGTTCCAATGTATCGGTATATGTTAATGTGTCTCCTGATAAATGAAATATTCCTTGATACTGCTCACATATTTCTAGAATTGATTGTTTTTGTTCATTATTCATATGATCACTTCTAATTAATTGCTTTATTTTTTTTATACGATTATGTTTGTCATTATCATTTTGTATTGGTTGCGCATCATATTCGAATTCATGGTCGTAATGTATCTTATTTAAATTATGCATTTTAACGTTTTGGGGTTCCTCTGTTATATTCAAAATACTTATTATTACCTCACCGTTTTGTACCTTATTAATTATGTTTCCGCAGAATACTCCCTCCATTATTTCCTGTTTATGGATAAGAATATCTTTATTTTCCATATCCTTAGCAGCTATAGGTATGGATACTATGGTTTCCGTCCTAGGTTTTAATAACATTTCTTTACTATTTATATTAGTATTGATAACTAAAGTCTTATTTGCTAGATTTATTATAGAATTATTTTCTGTTAGGAAACTATTACCTAATATACCATTTCTCCTTATTGGGAAATCTTTATCGACTAAATTAAATTCTGTAATTAATTGTTGTCCTTGGAATATCAAAGGTATTGCTAACTTCCCAAGTGTTTGTATTATTTTATCATTAATTCCCTTTAAATTTATGGTTTGTGTTTTATCGATTATTATATCTTTGTTTAAAATATTGGCTTTTATTATGTTAACTTCACTCCCTGTATCGACAAGAAATTCTAACTCCTTATCCGTACAAGCAGGTGATTTGCATTTTATGTGGTTATTGTTGTTTATTTCTGTTAGTATAACGGGATAACAATTTCTGATGTGTCCACGGATATATGGTTGATCGCACGTGCTCCGGGTGTCGCGTGAGACGCTTGTCCGTTTCCCGAATAAAAATTAGTATTACTCCGGCGTTCATCGTTTTGTTTTTATAACATATCGCGATATGGTGTCCTGTTTTATTACAGTACGAGCATGTTTCGTGTGCATTATAATTAGTTGGTGGACGCGTGAAATTATTCTGATTGGGTGGTCTATTATTACGGGTATTGTTATTCAACCGGCACTGTGATGAAAAGTGTCCTTCGCGATTACATGTAAAACAACGTTTAACATTAAAATTGTTGTTCCCTATATTATTTTGGTACTAATTATTATTCCTGTCATAGGAATTATTTCCGTTAGATTCATTTTTATTATTATTTGGTCTACCTGTATTATATGTATAAGCATTATTATTCCTAGGTTTATTATGATTGCTTGTATTATTTGTGCGGAATATTTCTTGCACATCGTTGTAGGTTCTTATATTTTTTTTCTGCGACTAGGGCAGTCTGCATTGCTTGTTCTAAGCTGGTGGGGTTTGTTGTTTTTACTTCGAATTTTATCTGGTCTCCTAAACCGTTTATATAGATAACTAGAGCTTGCTCCCTAATATTGTCACGTAATATCTTTGCTTCGACGGGTGTTTTATCTATGGCTACTGTGTTACACAGTTTTTGGTATATTTCTTCTACTCTATTATTGTATGCGCATATGGTTTCATTATTTTTTATTTTTATTATATTTAATTCGATTTGTAGATTAGCAGCGCCGTAAGGAGTTTCAAATGCATC